>CM024760.1:104725163-104842861 GCA_014218235.1 Colocasia esculenta | reverse complement strand
TGCTGTTTGCTCCGACATGACCGGGTGGGTCAAATAGACGTTTGCGAACTGACAAAATCCGATTTGGATTCCCGGATTGGGTTGGGCGTTGAAATGACGGATCTAAAAAAAACCCTAGTCTAAAGGGTCAAAACACACAACCAGGGGGTCCAAAATCCCAATAGCGATCTGATCGGCGTGCCATTTGCTCCGACACAACCGAGTGGGTTAAATTACGTGTGCGAACTGACGGAATCCGATTAGGATTCCCGAATTGGGTTGGGCGTTGAAATGACAGATCTAAAAAAAACCCTAGTCTAAGGGGTCAAAACACACAACCAGGGGGTCCAAAAGCCTAAATAGAGATCTGATCGGCATGGCGCTCCGACATGACCGGGTGGGTTAAATTGACGTGTGCGACTGACGGAATCCGATTTGGATTCCCGGATTGGGTTGGGCGTTGAAATGATGGATCTAAAAAAAACCCGTCTAAAGGGTCAAAACAAACAACCCGGGGGTCCAAAATCCAAAATAGGGATCTGATCGTCATGTCGTTCGCTCCGACATGACCTGGTCGGTGAATTGACATGTGCGACTGACGGAATCTGATTTGGATTCCCGGATTGGGTTAGGCGTTGAAATGACGGATCTAAAAAAATCTGAGTCTAAAGGGTCAAAACACACAACCGGGCTCCAAAATCACAAATAGGGATCTGATCGGCGTGCCGTTCACTCTCACACAACCGGTGTGTCAAATTGACATGCGCGAACTGATGGAATCCGATTTGGATTCCCGGATTAGGTTGGGTGTTGAAATGACGGATCTAAAAAAACCCTAGTCTAAAGGGTCAAAACACACAACCCGGTGGTCCAAAATACCAAATAGAGATCTGATCGCCGTGCCGTTCACTCCGACAAGACCGGGTGGGTTAAATTGACGTGTGTGAACTGACGGAATCTGATTTGGATTCCCAGATTGGGTTGGGCGTTTAAATGACGGATCTAAAAAAACCCGAGTCTAAGGGGTCAAAACACACAACTAGGGGGTCCAAAATACCAAATAGAGATCTGATCGGCATGTCGTTTGCTTCGACACGACCGGGTGGGTTAAATTGACGTGTGCGAACTGACGAAATCCGATTTGGATTCCCGGATTGGGTTGGGCGTTGAAATGACGGATCTAAAAAAAACCCTAGTCTAAAGGGTCAAAACACACAACCCGGGGGTCCAAAATCCCAAATAGGATCTGATCGGCATGCCATTTGCTCTGACATGACCGGTGGGTCAAATTGACGTTTGTGAACTGACAAAATCCGATTTGGATTTCCGGATTGGGTTGGGCGTTGAAATGACGGATCTAAAAAAAACCCTAGTCTAAATGGTCAAAACACCACCGGGGGGTCCAAAATCACAAATAGGGATCTGATCGGCGTGCCGTTTGCTCCGACTCTACCGGGTGGGGTAAATTGACGTGTGCGAACTGACGGAATCCGATTAGGATTCCCGAATTGGGTTGGGCGTTGAAATGTCAGATCTAAAAAAACCCTAGTCTAAGGGGTCAAAACACACAACCAGGGGGTCCAAAAGCCTAATAGAGATCTGATCGGCGTGGCGCTCCGACATGACCGGGTGGGTTAATTGACGTGTGCGAACTAACGGAATCCGATTTGGATTCCTGGATTGGGTTGGGCGTTGAAATGACGGATCTAAAAAAAACCCGTCTAAAGGGTCAAAACAAACACCCGGGGGTCCAAAATCCAAAATAGGGATCTGATCGTCATGTCGTTTACTCCGACATGACCTGGTCGGTGAAATTGACATGTGCGAACTGACAGAATCTGATTTGGATTCCCGGATTGGTTGGGCGTTGAAATGACGGATATAAAAAAAATCTGAGTCTAAAGGGTCAAAACACACAACCGGTGCTCCAAAATCACAAATAGGGATCTGATCGGCGTGCCGTTCACTCTCCCACAACCGGGTGTGTCAAATTGACATGCGCGAACTGACGGAATCCGATTTGGATTCCCGATTAGGTGGGTGTTGAAATGACGGATCTAAAAAAACCCTAGTCTAAAGGGTCCAACACACAACCCGGTGGTCCAAAATACCAAATAGAGATCTGATCGCCGTGCCGTTCACTCCGACAAGACCGGTGGGTTAAATTGACGTGTGTGAACTGACGGAATCTGATTTGGATTCCCAGATTGGGTTGGGCGTTTAAATGACGGATCTAAAAAAACCCGAGTCTAAGGGGTCAAAACACACAACTAGGGGGTCAGAAATACCAAACAGAGATCTGATCGGCATGTCGTTTGCTTCGACACGACCGGGTGGGTTAAATTGACGTGTGCGAACTGACAGAATCCGATTTGGATTCCGGATTGGGTTGGGCGTTGAAATGACGGTAAAAAAAAACCCTAGTCTAAAGGGTCAAAAACACAAACCCGGGGGTCCAAAATCCCAAATAGGGATCTGATCGGCATGCCATTTGCTCTGACATGACCGGGTGGGTCAAATTGACGTTTGCGAACTGACAAAATCCGATTTGGATTTCCGGATTGGGTTGGTCGTTGAAATGACGGATCTAAAAAAAACATTAGTCTAAAAGGTCAAAACACACAACCGGGGGGTCCAAAATCCCAATAGGGATCTGATCGGCGTGCCTTTTGCCCCTCAACCGGGTGGGTAAAATTGACGTGTGCGAACTGACGGAATCCGATTGGATTCCCGAATGGGTTGGGCGTTCAAATGACGGATCTAAAAAAACCCGATTCTAAGGGTTCAAAACACACAACCAGGGGGTCCAAAATCCCAAATAGAGATCTGATCGGCATGCCGTTTGCTCCGACATGACCGGTGGGTTAAATTGACGTGTGCAAACTGACGGAATCCGATTTGGATTCTCGGATTGGGTTGGGCGTTGAAATGACGGATCTAAAAAAACCTGTCTAAACGGTCAAAACAAACAACCCAGGGGTCCAAAATCCCAATTAGGGATCTGATCGGCATGCCGTTTGCCCCGACACGACCGGGTTGGTGAATTGACATGTGCGAACTGACGGAATCCGATTTGGATTCCCAGATTGTGTTGGGCGTTGAAATGACGGATCTAAAAAACCTAAGTCTAAAGGGTCAAAACACACAACCGGCGCTCCAAAATCCCAATAGGGATCTGTTCGGCGTGCCGTTCAATCTCACACACCCGGGTGGGTCAAATTGACGTGCAACCAGGGGGTCCAAAAGCCTAAATAGAGATCTGATCGGCGTGGCACTCCGACATGACCGGGTGGGTTAAATTGAGTGTGCGAACTAACGGAATCCGATTGGATTCCCGGATTGGGTTGGGCGTTGAAATGACGGATCTAAAAAAAAACCCTAGTCTAAAGGGTCAAAACACACAACCAGGGGGTTCAAAATCCCAAATAGGGATCTGATCGGCGTGCCGTTTGCTCCAACTCAACCGGGTGGGTTAATTGACGTGTGCGAACTGACGGAATCCGATTTGGATTCCCGAATTCGGTTGGGCGTTGAAATGACGGATCTAAAAAAAAACCCAAATCTAAGGGGTCAAAACACACAACCAGGGGGTCCAAAATCCAAATAGAGATCTGATCGGCATGCCGTTTGCTCCGACATGACCGGTGGGTTAAATTGACGTGTGCAAACTGACGGAATCCGATTTGGATTCCCGGATTGGGTTGGGCATTGAAATGATGGATCTAAAAAAACCCTAGTCTAAAAGGTAAAAACACACAACCCGAGGTCCAAAATCCCAAATAGGGATCTGATCGGCGTGCCGTTCACGCCGACACAACCGGATGGGTTAAATTGACATGTGCAACTGACGGAATCCGATTTGGATTCCGAATTGGGTTGGGCGTTGAAATGACGGATCTCAAAAAACCGTGTCTAAGGGGTCAAAACACACAACCAGGGGGTCCAAAATCCCAAATAGAGATCTGATCGGCATGCCGTTTCTCCGACACGACCGGGTAGGTTAAATTGACGTGTGCAACTGACGGAATCCGATTTGGATTCTCGGATTGGGTTGGGCGTTGAAATGACGGATCTAAAAAAAACCGGTTTAAAGGGTCAAAACACACAACCTAGGGGTCCAAAATCCCAATAAGGGATCTGATCGGCATGCCGTTTGCCCCGACACGACTGGGTTGGTGAAATTGACATGTGCGAACTGACGGGATCCGATTTGGATTCCCGGATTGGGTTGGGCGTTGAAATGACGGATCTAAAAAACCTAAGTCTAAAGGGTCAAAACACACAACCGGGCTCCAAAATCCCAAATAGGGATCTGTTCGGCGTGCCGTTTACTCTCATACACCCGGGTGGTCAAATTGGCGTGTGCGAACTGACGGAATCCGATTTGGATTCTCGGATTGGGGTGGATGTTGAAATGACGGATGTAAAAAAAACCCTAGTCTAAAGGGTCAAAACACACAACCCGGGGGTCCAAAATCCCAAATAGGGATCTGATCGGCATGCTGTTTGCTACGACATGACCGGGTGGGTCAAATAGACGTTTGCGAATCGACAAAATCCGATTTGGATTCCCGGATTGCGTTGGGCGTTGAAATGACGGATCTAAAAAAAAACCCTAGTCTAAAGGGTCAAAACACACAACCAGGGGGTCCAAAATCCCAAATAGGGATCTGATCGGCGTGCCATTTGCTCCGACACAACTGGGTGGGTTAAATTGACGTGTGCAAACTGACGGAATCCGATTTGGATTCCCGAATTGGGTTGGTTGTTCAAATGACGGATCAAAAAAAACCCTAGTCTAAGGGGTGAAAACACATAACCAGGGGGTCCAAAAGCGTAAATAGAGATCTGATCGGCATGGCGCTCCGACATGACCGGGTGGATTAAATTGACGTGTGCGAACTGACGGAATCCGATTTGGATTCCCGGATTGGGTTGGGCGTTGAAATGACGGATCAAAAAAAACCCCGTAAAGGGTTAAAACACACAACCCGGGAGTCCAAAATCCCAAATAGGATCTGATCATCATGCCGTTTGCTCCGACATGACTGGTCGGTGAAATTCACATGTGCGAACTGACAGAATCTTATTTGGATTCCCGGATTGGGGGACTTTGAAATGACGGATCTATAAAATCTGAGTCTAAAGGGTCAAACAACAACCGGGGCTCCAAAATCCCAAATAGGGATCTGATCGGCGTGCCGTTCACTCTCACACAACCGGGTGTCAAATTGACATGCGCGAACTGACGGAATCCGATTTGGAATCCCGGATTGGGTTGGGCGTTGAAATGACGATCTAAAAAAACCCTAGTCTAGAGGGTCAAACACCAACCTGGTGGTCCAAAATCCCAAATAGAGATCTGATCGTCGTGCCGTTCACTCCGACAAGACCGGGTGGGTTAAATTGACGTATGTGAACTGACGGAATCTGATTTGGATTCCATATTGGGTGGGCGTTTAAATGACGGATCTAAAAAAACCCGAGTCCAAGGGTCAAAACACACACTAGGGGGTCCAAAATACCAAATAGAGATCTGATCGGCAATGTCGTTTGCTTCGACACGACCGGGTGTGTAACGACCCAGAATCCGCATTATCAGTACAACCAGTATCCGAATTCTGACCCCTAACCCACGAGACAAGCTCGGAAGGGTAGGAATTAAGAGTCCGAGGAGACTATATGTAAGAAGATACACACATGCAAAGCAGTAAAATTCCATTATGACATATCATATACAACTCAGAGTCGAGCAAAGTACAGAGTACAGAAGTACAACAAAAAGTACTACTCACTGCAGCTAAGGAGCACCAACACCCGGTGGCTAGACTTGCCTGGAACGGGAGTCGACGAGACCCACCTAAAAGGAAGAGAGTGAGTCTCAAGAAAGAGACCCAGTAGGGAAAAGTAACCCCACCGGTAACATAACTAAAGTGCGGAAAGTAAAAACTGAAAGTAGTACACGTCGCACCACAACACAAAACTATAAACCACGCGCTCAGTAACACACACTCACACACACAGCAGTAGACTCAGCTAGGGTCTGTGGCTCGGCGTCCCGTCACCACAGAGGCTCTCAACCCCAGCCCGTGTGCACACTACAGACGCTCTCTCTCGCGTCTGGTCCACGACCGTTTTTTCCCCTACGCTTGACCCTAGCGGTAGAGAAGGGGCTCCACGGAGACCGCTCAAAACCACCACAAGGAGTACGCACAGGACAGAGTCGCACTCGGTGTCCTGGCTCACTAGCGGAGGACAACCACACGCTAGTCGTCTAGACGGAGTCGCACCCACGCCGGTAACACAACAGAAACGGGTACACGGTAACGCAACGCGCGTACAACAGACGGAACACACTCAACGTCTGAAACCCGTACAGTAAGTAAACACCTCGTGCCACAACAACTACTACTATGCACAGGCGGAGTCACACTCTAAGCCTGGCCCATATGTGCTATTAGGGCGGACATCACATGTCAATCGCCTCTAATCACACAGCTTAAGTCTGCTGGGAGACAGGATATAAACGGCACATCGATTGCCGCCAACATGGGTAAACGATAACCCTCATGTCGTTAAGAGAACTAAACGGCAATCGACCTTGTCGTTTATTCACCCCTGAAGATCTCAACGTCAACAGATGTGGACGTTGATATCTTCAGCTCCCCATACCCAGAACTGACCCGAATCAGTCCCAAAAGGGCAGAATACTAAATAACTTCTGACTGATGGAGGGAAACACATCCTCACATCAGTTTACACTACCAGAACATCTAAACTAAACATTCTAACTTAGATTGTCTAATTTACCCAAATCCCGGCATGATACAACCCAAACCCTAAACCATAATTACACACCATTTGCTTATTGGACATGCTGGTTGCTGGGGAGGGTTATAGGGGTTAAGTCCCTACCTCAGAATGCCTTAAGAATCCCCAAACAGCCACCAATCGCGCCGGATCTCTCCGAAGACTCCGCGCGAATCACGCCAAAGCCTTGCGATTCCCCCGATCTAGCAACGCCACACGATCCAGGCGCTTCCCACGAGCTCAAATCACTCAACAGAAGCTACAGGAATCAAGAAAGGCTAGGTGGAGGAAGGAGAGGAAAGGATAAGAAGGAGCTCTGCTCTCGGGCTGCCCTATTTCAACAGACTGGTTAGTCGACGTCAACATCATGCCGCCAACTGAACCGCCTACAGATAACGTCCACATAGCTTCTCGCTGAGTTCAAGCTCAGACGTCCACATCGCTGGACGCTGACTCAGACTCAACGGCAAGCCCTGGCCGTCAACTACACAGGACCTCTACAGACCCAATAAGGATCCACTAAAGACCCGAGACCTTACAGCTCTCCCCCCCTTAAGGAATTTTTCCCTCAAATTCAACAACACGGAAAGAACTCACCAAAGGTACGGAAAATGCTCGCGCATTTCGTCCTCCCGCTCCCATGTCGACTCACCACCGGAGTGCCGCTGCCACGCAACACGAACTAAAGCGATAGCCTTGTTCCTCAACCTCTGAACTCGGCGATCCTCAATGTGCAACGGAAACTCGGGTACAGTCAACACTGGAGTCACCTCAGACCACTCTGCACTCTGCAGAACGTGAGACTCGTCAGAAAGATATCTCCGAAGCATCGACACGTGAACACGTCGTGCACTGCTGCCAACTCTGACGGAAGCTCAAGTCTGTACGCCAAACTCCCGACACGCTCAGAAATGGTAAAAGGCCCAATAAAGCGAGGACTCAACTTCCCACGCTTACCGAACCTCACCACTCCCTTCATAGGAGACACACGAACAAACACCTGGTCTCCTACCTAAACTCGAGCGGTCGTCTACCTGATCTGCATAACTCTTCTTCCGACTCTGAGCTGACTGAAGCCTCTGTCTCACAAGCTGAACTACCTCAACTGACTGCTGAACCAACTCCGGCCCCGTGACAACTCGTTCGCCAACCTCGAACCAGTCAAGAGGAGTGCGACACGGTCGTCCGTACAAAGCCTCATATGGTGCCAAACCGATACTGGAGTGATAACTATTATTATATGCAAACTCGACCAACGGCAAGTGAACTGTCCACGACCCCTGCCACTCCAGGCACAAGCTCTAAGCATGTCCTCCAAAGTCTGGATAGTCCGCTCTGACTGACCGTCTGACTGAGGGTGGTAGGCGGAACTAAAAGCCAACTCTGTCCCCAAAGCTCTCTGGAAACTGCGCCAGAATCCAGAAGTGAAGCGAGGATCCCTGTCTGACACATAGAGATCGGCACTCCATGCAAAGGAACAATCCGCTCTACGTACAACGCGGCCAACCTACTCACACCCCAACTAGTCCTGACAGGCAAGAATCTGGCAGTCTTCGTCAATCTGTCCACAAGAACCCAATGCTATCAAAACCTCCAGCTGTCCTCGGCAAACCACAAACAAAGTCAGTCGTACATGGTCCCCCTCCACATCGGAATCTCTAACGGCTGCACAAGTCCTCCCGGACGCTGATGTTCGGCCTTCACCTGCTGACAGACCAAACACCTCGCAACAAAAGCCGCTATGTCCTCTTCATCCCAGGCCACCAAAACTGACGTCTCAACCTGTGATACATCTTGGTCGCCCCTGGATGAATAGAGTACCTGGAACCATGTGCCTCCTGCAAAACGACTCTCCTGATAGACTCCTCAACAGGAACATAGAGTCTACCTCGAAACCTAACAGTCCCGTCCTCACAAAGCTCAACCTCTGGGAGAAGCAACACACTGTGCAACTCGGGATCTGCCTGCTGAGCCTCAGCAACCTGTCTCACCGCGGGAGCTGCTAACAAACTGCCCAACACCAACTGTCGACGACTGGATGAAACTCTGAAAGACCCCTCTGCCGCAGACTGCCACAACTGCCACTCTCTAAGCATCAGATGACTCATCTGTGCTTTCCTACTCAAGGCATCTGCAACTACATTCGCCTTTCCAGGCTTATACTCAATGCTGAAATCATAGTCCTTCAGATATTCCATCCATCGACGCTGCCTCATATTCAGATCCCTCTGAGAAAACACATATCTCAAACTCTGGTGGTCGGTACGGACAACAAAACTCACTCCGTACAGGTAAAGACGTCAAATCCGCAAAGCAAACACCACTGCTGCAAGCTCTAGGTCGTGGGTCGGGTAACTCTCCTCGTGGGGCTTAAGCTGCGAGACGCATAAGCCACCACTCGGCCTTGCTGCATCAAGACCGCACCCAAACCAACACCTGAAGCATCTGTGCAAACCTCAAAACCCTCCTCACCTGAAGGTAAGGCAAGAACTGGCGCCGACGTAAGCAGTCGTTTCAACTCTATGAAACTCTGCTCACACTGCTCCGACCACACAAACTGAACTCCCTTTCTCGTCAACCGAGTCAAGGGTAGCTACCTGAGAAAGTCTCGAACAAACTGCGGTAGTAACCTGCCAAACCCAGAAAGCTACGAATCTCAGACACAGATCTGGGACTCTCCCACTGCAAAACTGCCTCAACCTTCGCTGGATCTACTGAAACTCCCTCACCTGAGATCACGTGCCCCAAGAAGTGAACCTGTTGTAGCCAAAACTCACACTTGCTAAGCTTGGCATACAACTGGTGCTCTCGCAAAGTCTGCAACACGATCCTCAGGTGCTCGGCGTGCTCCTCCTCCGAACGGAGTACACCAGAATGTCGTCACAAACACTACGACAAACCGGTCCAAGAACTGGTGGAACACCCGGTGCATCAGATCCATGAAGGCTGCTGGAGCATTGGTGAGCCCAAACGGCATCACCAAAAACTCAAAGTGTCCATATCTGGTCCGAAAAGCAGTCCTCTCAATGTCCGAATCTCTAATCCGCAACTGATAGTAGCCCGACCTCAAGTCAATCTTCGAGAAGACACGAGCAGACTGAAGCTGATCAAGAGATCATCAATCCTAGGCAAAGGATACCTATTCTTGATGGTCACTTGATTTAGCTTCCTATAATCGATACACAACCTCAGGCTACCATCCTTCTTCCGGACAAACAAAACAGGTGACCCCCACGGAGAAAAGCTAGGACGATATAGCCCTTCTCCAACAACTCCTCAAGCTGCCTCTTCAACTCCCTCAACTCCGCTGGTGCCATACGGTACGGTGCCTGCGCAAAAGGTAAAGTGCCAGGAACCAACTCTACAGTAAACTCTATCCTCTCTCTGGTGGAGACCAGGCAACTCTTCCGGAAAGACATCCGGAACTCACACACTACAGGAATGTCTCCCACTCCCGAGGCAATCTGGTCAAGAGTCACTGCAGAAACTAGGAAACCCTGACAACCAGAAGCAAGTAACCTCCCTGCCCTCAAAGCAGAAACTAAAAAGCGAGAAGTAAGAGGTACGATACCCTGGAAGTAGAACGCCGCTGCTCCAGGTATCCGCAAGTGCACCCTCTTCTTCTGGCAATCCATCACTGCACCATACCGCTCCAACCAATCCATACCCAAAATCACATCATAATCATGCAACTGCAAGCCAAACAGACGGGCTGACAACAACTGATCTGCAACTGCACAGGTACCTCCTCGAGACAGTAGGACGTAAGGACAAAGTCCCCCGTCGGCAACTCTACTGCCAACCAACAGACTCTCCCGAACTCAACTCTCCAAGGGAGTCTAAAAAGTCCTCAGACACAAAGAGTGAGAGGCACCGGAATCAAACAAAACTCTAGCTGCACCCAAAACTGAAACAGTACCTTCCACCAGGTGAGCTGCCTCCGCGTCTGCACGAGTCAAGTGGGTAACACGACCTCTACCTCTCGACCCCCAGAACCTCCGGTCTGCTGACGCTGCTGCGCTGGTACCTCTGCTGCTGCTGCTGCACTCGGGGCTGCGATGGGTCTGCTGCTGCGGCACACGAGGTAACAAGGACAATCTCGTGCCATGTGACCCATCTGGTCACACCGGTAACACTGCCCAGCAAAAGTACGCTGCACCTGCTGCGAAGGCTGACCTGTCGGCTGCTGCACACACTCCCAACCGACTGCTGCCTCTGCTCTGCCTGCCTCCTATCACGCCGAAATCTCCTCCGAGATCCTGACTTCGCCGTCGTCCCAGTAGAAGTGGACGCGTAAGAAGTCGTAGTCCTCGGGGTCGTCTGCACAGTACCCTGCTGCTGGTGAGGCTGAGGAACTACCTGCGTCTGAACCTCTGCACTCCGAGCACGAGTCCGCAAGGTGTCTGCCTCCAATGCTGCCGCGTCTGATAGGCCGCATCCAAGTCTGTGACACGAGCAACTATCAGCGCCTGCCTGAGCTCTGGCCTCAAGCCTCTCACGAACTGCTGCGTCCTCAACCCTCATCTCCCATAATCTGCGGAGCATAACGCCCTAACTCCACAAATCTGGCCCTGTACTGCACCACAGTAGAGTCCCTCTGCTGCAAGTCCAGAACTGGTACAACCTCTCCGTCCGGACGTAAGTAGGACAGAAGGCTCTCTCAAAGGAAACAACAACTCCTGCCACGGAATCTGCTAAGTGGGCGAGACTGAAAAGTAGTCTCCCACTCAGCGGACCACCAAGTCAACGCCTGCGCCTGCAACTGGTAACTGGCTAGCAGCACTCGCTCTCTGGAACACACTCCATGGAACGAAAAGTCCGCTCCACTGCATCTACCCAGCTCGCGCTACATCTGGATCAGGCTGGCCCAAAACTGAGGAGGCTGAAACTGCAAAACCCCTCAACACCCTCCCAGTACCACCCTGGGGTACCGGCGCGTCACGGTGCTGAGCAACAAACTGAGCCATCCCCTCAAGAAAATGAGTCATGTCCAATCCCTGAGCTACCTGAGGTGGAGGTGGCGGCGGCGGAACAATACCACTATGTGCATCCTGTGCAAAGGCTGCGTCTGCTGAGGTGGCGGAGCATCTCCAACCTCCGGACGAGTCGCCTGCTCGGCTACTCCCTCTCTAGGACGTCGCCTAGGCGCCATAGAACTACACACAGAACAAAAATACACACATAAATACACTAACTAACTCCGGGCTACATAGCTACTACAGTGCAGCTGTACTCTTTAGACTCTGAGTTAACATGGTAGGCATTTTCTTATATATATCTCATCAGACCACCTCTGATACCAAACTGTAACGACCCAAATCCGCATTACCAGTAACAACCAGTAACCCGAATTCTGACCCGCTAACCCACGAGACAAGCTCGGAGGGTAGGAATTTAAGAGTCCGAGAGACTATATGTAGAAGATACACACCATGCAAAGCAGTAAAATTCCATTATATGAACATATCATATACAACTCAGAGTCTGAGCAAGTACAGAGTACAGAAGTACAACAAAAAGTACTACTCACTGCAGCTAAGGAGCACCAACACCGAGTGGCTAGACTCGCCTGGAACGGAGTCGACGAAGACCCACCTGAAAGGGAGGGAGTGAGTCTCAAAAAGAGACCCAGTAGGGAAAAGTAACCCCACCGGTAAGAACTAAAGTGCGGAAAGTAAAAACTGAAAGTAAGTACACGTCGCGCACCACAACACAAAACTGTAAACCACGCGGCTCAGTAACACACACTCACACACACAGCAAGTAGGACTCAGCTAGGGTCGTGGCTCGGCGTCCCGTCACCACAGAGCTCTCAACCCCAGCCACGTGTGCACACTACAGACGCTCTCTCTCCGCGTCTGGTCCACGACCGTTTTTTTCCCCTACGCTTGACCCTAGCGGTAGAGAAGGGGCTCCACGGAGACCGGCTCAAAACCACCACAAGGAGTACGCACAGGACAGAGTCGCACTCGTGTCCTGGCTCACTAGCGGAGGACAACCACACGCTAGTCGTCTAGACGAAGTCGCACCCACGCCTAGGTAACACAACAGAAACGGGTACACGGTAACGCAACGCGCGTACAACAGACGGAACACACTCAACGTCTGAAACCCCGTACAGTAGTAAACACCTCGTGCCACAAACAACTACTATATGCACAGGCGGAGTCACACTCTAAGCCTGGCCCATAGTGCTATTAGGGCGGACATCACATGTCAATCGCCTCTAATCACACAGCTTAAGTCTGCTGGGAGACAGGATATAACGACCACATCGATTGCCGCCAACATGGGTAAACGGCAACCCTCATGTCGTTAAAGGAACTAAACGGCAATCGACCTTGTCGTTTAATTCACCCGAAGATCTCAACGTCACAGATGTGGACGTTGATATCTTCAGCTCCCCATACCCAGAACTGACCCGAATCAGTCCCAAAGGGCAGAAATACTAATAACTTCTGACTGATGAAGGGAAACACATCCTTACATCAGTTTACACTACCAGAACTCTAAACTAAACATTCTAACACTTAGATTGTCTAATTTACCCAAATCCGGAATGATACAACCCAAACCCTAAACCATAAATTACACACCAATTTGCTTAATTGGACATGCTGGTTTGCTGGGGAGGGTTATATGGGTTAGTCCCTACCTCAGAACGCCTTAAGAATCCCCAAACAGCCACCAATCGCGCCGGATCTCCCCGAAGACTCCGCGCGAATCACGCCAAAACCTTGCGATTCCCGCCCGATCTAGCAACGCCACACGATCCAGGGCTTCCCACGAGCTCAAATCACTCAACAGAAGCTACAGAATCAAGAAAGGCTTAGGTGGAGGAAGGAGAGGAAAGGAAGAAGGAGCTTCTGCTCTCGGCTGCCCTATTTCAACAGGACTGGTTAGTCGACGTCAACATCAATGGCCGCCAACTGAACCGCCTACAGATTACGTCCACATAGCTTTCGCTGAGTTCAAGCTCAGACGTCCACATCGCTGGACGCTGACTCAGACACAACGGCACCCTGGCCGTCAACTACACAGACCTCTACAGACCCAATAAGATCCACTAAAGACCCTAGACCTTACATGGTGGGTTTATTGACGTGTGCGAACTGACAGAATCCGATTTGGATTACTTTGATTGGGTGGGGCGTTGAAATTACGGATCTAAAAATAACCCGTCTAAAGGTCAAAACACACAACCCGGAGTCCAAATCCAAACTAAGGATCTGATCGGCATGCCGGTTTGCTCCGACACGACCGGGTCGGTGAAATTGACATGTGCGAACTGACGGAATCCGATTTGGATTCCCGGATTGGTTGGGCGTTGAAATGACTGATCTAAAACAACCCTATCTAAAAGGTAAAAACACACAACCCGGGGTCCAAAATCCCAATAGGGATCTGATCGGCATGCCGTTCGCTCCGACACAACCGGGTGGGTTAAATTGCGTGTGCGAACTGACGGAATCAGATGTGGATTCCCGAATTGGGTTGGGCATTGAAATGACGGATCTAAAAAACCCAGTCTAAGGGGTCAAAACACACAACCAGGGGGTTCAAAATCCCAATAGAGATCTGATCGGCATGCCGTTTGCTCCGACACGATCGGGGTGGGATAAATTGACGTGTGCGAATTGATGGAATCCGATTTGGATTCTCGGATTGGGTTGGGCGTTGAAATGACGGATCTAAAAAAACCCGAGTCTAAGGGGTCAAAACACACAACCGGGGCTCCAAAATCCGAAATAGGGATCTGTTCGGCGTGCCGTTCACTATCACACACCCGGGTGGGTCAAATTGACGTGTGCGAACTGACGGAATCCGATTTGGATTCCGGATTGGGTTGGACGTTGAAATGACGGATCTAAAAAAACCCTAGTCTAAAGGGTCAAAACACACAACCCGGGGGTCCAGAATCCTAAATAGGGATCTGATCGGCATGCTGTTTGCTCCGACATGACCGGGTGGGTCAAATAGATGTTTGCGAACTGACAAAATCCGAATTGGATTCCCGGATTAGGTTGGGCGTTGAAATGACGGATCTAAAAAAAACCCTAGTCTAAAGGGTCAAAACACACAACCAGGGGGTCCAAAATCCCAAATAGGGATCTGATCGGCGTGCCGTATGCTCCGACACAAACAGGTGGGTTAAATTGACGTGTGCGAACTGACGGAATCCGATTTGGATTCCCGAATTGGGTTGAGCGTTGAAATGACGGATCTAAAAAAACCCTAGTCTAAGGGGTCAAAACACACAACCAGGGGGTCCAAAAGCTTAAATAGAGATCTGATCGGCGTGGCGCTCCGACATGACTGGGTGGGTTAATTGACGTGTGCGAACTGACGGAATCCGATTTGGATTCCCGGATTGGGTTGGGCGTTGAAAGACGGATCTAAAAAAACCCGTCTAAAGGGTCAAAAACACAAACCCGGGGGTCCAAAATCCCAAATAGGGATCTGATCGTCATGCCGTTTGCTCGACATGACCAGGTCGGTGAAATTGACATGTGCGAACTGACAGAATCTGATTTGGATTGCCGGATGGGTTCGGCGTTGAAATGACGGATCTAAAAAAATCTGAGTCTAAAGGGTCAAAACACACAACCCGGGGTCCAAAATCCCAAATAGGGATCTGATCGGCGTGCCGTTCACTCTCACACAACCGGGTGTGTCAAATTGACATGTGCGAACTGACGGAATCCGATTTGGATTCCCGGATTGGGTTGGGCATTGAAATGATGGATCTAAAAAAGCCATAGTCTAAAGGGTCAAAACACACAACCCGGTGGTCCAAAATCCAAATAGAGATCTGATCGCCGGGCCGTTCACTCCGACAAGACCGGGTGGGTTAAATTGACGTGTGTGAACTGATGGAATCTGATTTGGATTCCCAGATTGGGTTGGGCGTTTAAATGACGGATCTAAAAAAACCCGAGTCTAAGGGGTCAAAACACTCAACTAGGGGGTCAAAAATACCAAATAGAGATCTGATCGGCATGCCGTTTGCTTCGATACGACCGGGTGGGTTAAATTGACGTGTGCGAACTGACGGAATCCGATTTGGATTCCCAGATTAGGTTGGGCGTTGAAATGACGGATCTAAAAATAACCTGTCTAAAGGGTCAAAACACACAACCCGGGGTCCAAAATCCCAAATAGGGATCTGATCGGCATGCCGTTTGCTCCGACACAACCGGGTCGGTGAAATTGACATGTGCGAACTGACGGAATCCGATTTGGATTCCCGGATTGGGTTGGGCGTTGAAATGATCGATCTAAAAAAACCATAGTCTAAAAGGTAAAAACACATAACCCGGGGGTCCAAAATCCCAAATAGGGATCTGATCGGCGTGTCGTTCGCTCGACACAACGGGTGGGTTAAATTGACGTGTGCGTACTGAAGGAATCCGATTTGGATTCCCGAATTTGGTTGGGCGTTGAAATGACGGATCTAAAAAAACAAGATTCTAAGGGGTCAAAACAGACAACCAGGGTGTCCAAAATTCCAAATAGAGATCTGATCGGCATGGCGTTTGCTCCGACACGACCGGGTGGGTTAAATTGACGTGTGCGAATTGACGGAATCCGATTTGGATTCTCGGATTGGGTTGGGCTTTGAAATGAGGATCTGAAAAAAACCCGTCTAAAGGGTCAAAAACACAAACCCGGGGGTCCAAAATACCAAATAGGGATCTGATCGGCGTGTCGTTCGCTCCGACACAACCGGGTCGGTTAAATTGACGTGTGCGAACTGACGGAATCCGATTTGGATTCCCGAATTGAGTTGCCCGTTGAAATGACGGATCTAAAAAAACCCGAGTCTAAGGGGTCAAAACACACAACCGGGGCTCCAAAATCCCAAATAGGGATCTGTTCGGCGTGCCGTTCACTCTCACACACCGGGTGGTTCAAATTGACGTGTGCGAACTGACGGAATCCGATTAGATTCCCGGATTGGGTTGGACGTTGAAATGACGGATCTAAAAAAACCCTAGTCTAAAGGGTCAAAACACACAACGCGGGGGTCCAGAATGCTAAATAGGGATTGATCGGCATGCTGTTTGCTCTGACATGACCGGTGGGTCAAATAGACGTTTGCGAACTGACAAAATCCGATTTGGATTCTCGGATAGGGTTGGGCGTTGAAATGACGGATCTAAAAAAAAACCTAGTCTAAAGGGTCAAAACACACAACCAGGGGGTCCAAAATCCCAAATAGGATCTGATCGGCGTGCCGTATGCTCCGACACAACAGGTGGGTTAAATGACGTGTGCGAACTGACGGAATCCGATTTGGATTCCCGAATTGGGTTGAGCGTTGAATGACGGATCTAAAAAAACCCTAGTCTAAGGGGTCAAAACACACAACCAGGGGGTCCAAAAGCTTAAATAGAGATCTGATCGGCGTGGCGCTCCGACATGACTGGGTGGGTTAAATTGACGTGTGCGAACTGACGGAATCCGATTTGGATTCCCGGATTGGGTGGGCGTTGAATGACGGATCTAAAAAAACCCGTCTAAAGGGTCAAAACACACAACCCGGGGTCCAAAATCCCAATAGGGATCTGATCGTCATGCCGTTTGCTCGACATGACCAGGTCGGTGAAATTGACATGTGCGAACTGACAGAATCTGATTTGGATTGCCGGATTGGGTTCGGCGTTGAAATGACGGATCTAAAAAAATCTGAGTCTAAAGGGTCAAAACACACAACCGGGGCTCCAAAATCCCAAATAGGATCTGATCGGCGTGCCGTTCACTCTCACACAACCGGGTGTGTCAAATTGACATGTGCGAACTGACGGAATCCGATTTGGATTCCCGGATTGGGTTGGGCATTGAAATGATGGATCTAAAAAAGCCATAGTCTAAAGGGTCAAAACACACAACCCGGTGGTCCAAAATCCAAATAGAGATCTGATCGCCGGGCCGTTCACTCCGACAAGACCGGGTGGGTTAAATTGACGTGTGTGAACTGATGGAATCTGATTTGGATTCCCAGATTGGGTTGGGCGTTTAAATGACGGATCTAAAAAAACCCGAGTCTAAGGGGTCAAAACACTCAACTAGGGGGTCAAAAATACCAATAGAGATCTGATCGGCATGCCGTTTGCTTCGATACGACCGGGTGGGTTAAATTGACGTGTGCGAACTGACGGAATCCGATTTGGATTCCCAGATTAGGTTGGGCGTTGAAATGACGGATCTAAAAATAACCTGTCTAAAGGGTCAAAACATACAACCCGGCGGTCCAAAATCCCAAATAGGGATCTGATCGGCATGCCGTTTGCTCCGACACAACCGGGTCGGTGAAATTGACATGTGCGAACTGACGGAATCCGATTGGATTCCCGGATTGGGTTGGGCGTTGAAATGATCGATCTAAAAAAACCATAGTCTAAAAGGTAAAAACACATAACCCGGGGGTCCAAAATCCCAAATAGGGATCTGATCGATCGGCGTGTCGTTCGCTTCGACACAACGGGTGGGTTAAATTGACGTGTGCGTACTGAAGGAATCCGATTTGGATTCCGAATTTGGTTGGGCGTTGAAATGACGGATCTAAAAAAACAAGATTCTAAGGGGTCAAAACAGACAACAGGGTGTCCAAAATTCCAAATAGAGATCTGATCGGCATGGCGTTTGCTCCGACACGACCGGGGTGGGTTAAATTGACGTGTGCGAATTGACGGAATCCGATTTGGATTCTCGGATTGGGTTGGGCTTTGAAATGATGGATCTGAAAAAAACCCGTCTAAAGGGTCAAAACACACAACCCAGGGGTCCAAAATACCAAATAGGGATCTGATCGGCGTGTCGTTCGCTCCGACACAACCGGGTCGGTTAAATTGACGTGTGCGAACTGACGGAATCCGATTGGATTCCCGAATTGAGTTGCCCGTTGAAATGACGGATCTAAAAAAACCCGAGTCTAAGGGGTCAAAACACACAACCGGGGCTCCAAAATCCCAATAGGGATCTGTTCGGCGTGCCGTTCACTCTCACACACCGGGGTGGTTCAAATTGACGTGTGCGAACTGACGGAATCCGATTTAGATTCCCGGATTGGGTTGGACGTTGAAATGACGGATCTAAAAAAACCCTAGTCTAAAGGGTCAAAACACACAACGCGGGGGTCCAGAATGCTAAATAGGGATTGATCGGCATGCTGTTTGCTCTGACATGACCGGGTGGGTCAAATAGACGTTGCGAACTGACAAAATCCGATTTGGATTCTCGGATAGGGTTGGGCGTTGAAATGACGGATCTAAAAAAAAACCTAGTCTAAAGGGTCAAAACACACAACCAGGGGGTCCAAAATCCAAAATAGGGATCTGATCGGCGTGCCGTTTGCTCCGACACAAACGGGTGGGTTAAATTGACGTGTGCGAACTGACGGAATCCGATTTGGATTCCGAATTGGGTTGGGCGTTGAAATGACGGATCTAAGAAAACCCTAGTCTAAGGGGTCAAAACACACAATCAGGGGGTCCAAAAGCCTAAATAGAGATCTGATCGGCGTGGCGTTCACTCCGATATGACCGGGTGGGTTAAATTGACGTGTGCGAATAGATGGAATCCGATTTGGATTCCCGGATTGGGTTGGGCGTTGAAATGACGGATCTAAAAAAACCCGTCTAAAGGGTCAAAACACACAACCCAGGGGTCCAAAATACCAAATAGGGATCTGATCGGCGTGTCGTTCGCTTCGACACAACCGGGTGGGTTAAATTGACGTGTGCGAACTGACAGAATCCGATTTGGATTCCCGAATTGGGTTGGCCGTTGAAATGACGGATCTAAAAAAACCCGAGTCTAAGGGGTCAAAACACACAAGCGGGGCTCCAAAATCCCAAATAGGGATCTGTTCGGCGTGCCGTTCACTCTCACACACCGGGGTGGTTCAAATTGACGTGTGCGAACTGACGGAATCCGATTTGGATTCCCGGATGGGTTGGACATTGAAATGACGGATCTAAAAAAACCCTAGTCTAAAGGGTCAAAACACACAACCGGGGGTCCAGAATCCTAAATAGGGATTTGATCGGCATGTTGTTTGCTCCGACATGACCGGGTGGGTCAAATAGACGTTTGCGAACTGACAAAATCCGATTTGGATTCCCGGATTGGGTTGGGCGTTGAAATGACGGATCTAAAAAAAAAACCCTAGTCTAAAGGGTCAAAACACACAACCTGGGGGTCCAAAATCCCAAATAGGGATCTGATCGGCGTGCCGGTCGCTCCGACACAACCGGGTGGGTTAAATTGATGTGTGCGAACTGACGGTTTCTGATTTGGATTCCCGAATTGGGTTGGGCGTTGAAATGACGGAACTAAAAAAACCCGAGTCTAAGGGGTCAAAACACAGAACCAGGGGGTCCAAAATCCCAAATCCCTCTGATCGGCATGCCGTTCGGAACACGACCGGGTCGGTGAAATTGACATGTGCGAACTGACGGAATCCGATTTGGATTCCCGGATTGGGTTGGGTGTTGAAATGACGGATCTAAAAAAACCCTAGTCTAAAAGGTAAAAACACACAACCCGGGGGTCTAAAATCCCAAATAGGGATCTGATCGGCGAGCGTCCACTCCGACACAACGGGTGGGTTAAATTGACGTGTACGAACTGACGGAATCCGATTTGGATTCCCGAATTGGGTTGGGCGTTGAAATGACGGAACTAAAAAAACCGAGTCTAAGGGGTCAAAACACACAACCAGGGGGTCCAAAATCCCAAATAGAGATCTGATCTGCATGCCGTTTGCTCCGACACCACCGGGGTGGGTTAAATTGACGTGTGCGAATAGATGGAATCCGATTTGGATTCCCGAATTGGGTGGGCGTTGAAATGACAGATCTAAAAAAAACGCATCTAAAGGGTCAAAACACACAACCCAGGGGTCCAAAATCCCAATTAGGGATCTGATTGGCATGCCGTTTGCTCCGATACGACTGGGTTCGTGAAATTGACATGTGCGAACTGACGGAATCGATTTGGATTCCCGGATTGGGTGGGCGTTGAAATGACGGATCTAAAAAAACCTAAGTCTAAAGGGTCAAAACACACAACCCGGGGGTCCAAAATCCCAAATAGGGATCTGTTCGGCGTGCCGTTCAATCTCACACACCGGGGGGTTCAAATTGACGTGTGCGAACTGACGGAATCCGATTTGGATTCCCGGATTGGGTTGGACGTTGAAATGACGGATCTAAAAAAACCCTAGTCTAAAGGGTCAAAACACACAACCCGGGGGTCCAGAATCCTAAATAGGGATTTGATCGGCATGCTGTTTGCTCCGACATGACCGGGTGGGTCAAATAGACGTTTGCGAACTGACAAAATCCGATTTGGATTCCCGGATTGGGTTGGGCGTTGAAATGACGGATCTAAAAAAAAAACCCTAGTCTAAAGGGTCAAAACACACAACCTGGGGGTCCAAAATCCCAAATAGGGATCTGATCGGCGTGCGGTCGCTCCAACACAACCGGGTGGGTTAAATTGATGTGTGCGAACTGACGGTTTCTGATTTGGATTCCCGAATTGGGTTGGGCGTTGAAATGACGGAACTAAAAAAACCCGAGTCTAAGGGGTCAAAACACAGAACCAGGGGGTCCAAAATCCCAAATCCCTCTGATCGGCATGCCGTTTGCTCCGACACGACCGGGTCGGTGAAATTGACATGTGCGAACTAAAGGAATCTGATTTGGATTCCCGGATTGGGTTGGGTGTTGAAATGACGGATCTAAAAAAACCCTAGTCTAAAAGGTAAAAACACACAACCCGGGGGTCTAAAATCCCAAATAGGGATCTGATCGGCGAGCCGTCCGCTCCGACACAACCGGGTGGGTTAAATTGACGTGTACGAACTGACGGAATCCGATTTGGATTCCCGAATTGGGTTGGGCGTTGAAATGACGGAACTAAAAAAACCCGAGTCGAAGGGGTCAAAACACACAACTAGGGGGTCCAAAATCCCAAATAGAGATCTGATCTGCATGCCGTTTGCTCCGACACCACCGGGGTGGGTTAAATTGACGTGTGCGAATTGATGGAATCCGATTGGGATTCTCGAATTGGGTTGGGCGTTGAAATGACGGATCTAAAAAAAACGCATCTAAAGGGTCAAAACACACAACCCAGGGGTCCAAAATCCCAATAGGGATCTGATGGCATGCCGTTTGCTCCGAT
This sequence comes from Colocasia esculenta, assembly GCA_014218235.1. Classification (NCBI taxonomy): domain Eukaryota; kingdom Viridiplantae; phylum Streptophyta; class Magnoliopsida; order Alismatales; family Araceae; genus Colocasia; species Colocasia esculenta. Next base: position 104,820,877 of record CM024760.1, on the reverse strand, counting down.
ACGACTGGGTTCGTGAAATTGACATGTGCGAACTGACGGAATCGGATTTGGATTCCTGGATTGGGTTGGGTGTTGAAATGACGAATCTAAAAAAACCTAAGTCTAAAGGGTCAAAACACACAACCGGGGCTCCAAAATCCCAAATAGGGATCTGTTCGGCGTGCCGTTCACTCTCACACACCGGGGTGGTTCAATTGACGTGTGCGAACTGACGGAATCCGATTTGGATTCCGGATTGGGTTGGACGTTGAAATGACGGATCTAAAAAAACCTAGTCTAAAGGGTCAAAACACACAACCGGGGGTCCAGAATCCTAAATAGGGATTTGATCGGCATGCTGTTTGCTCCGACATGACCGGGTGGGTCAAATAGACGTTTGCGAACTGACAAAATCCGATTTGGATTCCTGGATTGGGTTGGGCGTTGAAATGACGGATCTAAAAAAAAAACCTAGTCTAAAGGGTCAAAACACACAACCTGGGGGTCCAAAATCCCAAATAGGGATCTGATCGGCGTGCCGGTCGCTCCGACACACCGGGTGGGTTAAATTGATGTGTGCGAACTGACGGTTTCTGATTTGGATTCCCGAATTGGGTTGGGCGTTGAAATGACGGAACTAAAAAAAACCGAGTCTAAGGGGTCAAAACACATTACCAGGGGGTCCAAAATCCCAAATCCCTCTTATCGGCATGCCGTTTGCTCCGACACGACCGGGTCGGTGAAATTGACATGTGCGAACTGACGGAATCCGATTTGGATTCCCGGATTGGGTTGGGTGTTGAAATGACGGATCTAAAAAAACCCTAGTCTAAAAGGTAAAAACACACAACCGGGGGTCTAAAATCCCAAATAGGGATCTGATCGGCGAGCCGTCCGCTCCGACACAACCGGGTGGGTTAAATTGACGTGTACGAACTGACGGAATCCGATTTGGATTCCCGAATTGGGTTGGGCGTTGAAATGACGGAACTAAAAAAACCCGAGTCTAAGGGGTCAAAACACACAACCAGGGGGTCCAAAATCCCAAATAGAGATCTGATCTGCATGCCGTTTGCTCCGACACCACCGGGGTGGGTTAAATTGACGTGTGCGAATTGATGGAATCCGATTGGGATTCTCGAATTGGGTTGGGTGTTGAAATGACGGATCTAAAAAAAACACATCTAAAGGTCAAAACACACACCCAGGGGTCCAAAATCCCAATTAGGGATCTGATTGGCATGCCGTTTGCTCCGACACGACCGGGTTCGTGAAATTGACATGTGCGAACTGACGGAATCCATTTGGATTCCCGATTGGGTTGGGCGTTGAAATGACGAATCTAAAAAAACCTAAGTCTAAAGGGTCAAAACACATAATCGGGGCTCCAAAATCCCAATAGGGATCTGATCGACGTGTCGTTCACTCTCACAAAACCGGGTGGGTCAAATTGACGTTTGCGAACTGACGGAATCCGATTTCGATTCCCGGATTGGTTGGACGTTGAAATGACGGATCTAAAAAAAACCCTAGTCTAAAGGGTCAAAACACACAACCCGGGGGTCCAAAATCCCAATAGGGATCTGATCGGCATGCCGTTTGCTCCGACATGACCGGTGTGTCAAATTGACGTTTGCGAACAGACAAAATTCGATTTGGATTCCCAGATTTGGTTGGGCGTTGAAATGACGGATCTAAAAAAAACCATAGTCTAAAGGGTCAAAACAACAACCCGGGGGTCCAAAATCCCAAATAGGGATCTGATCGGCATGCCGTTTGCTCCGACATGACCTAGTGGGTCAAATTGACGTTTGCGAACAGACAAAATTCGATTTGGATTCCCGGATTTGGTTGGGCGTTGAAATGACGGATCTAAAAAAAACCCTAGTCTAAAGGGTCAAAACACACAACTAGGGGGTCCAAAATCCCAAATAGGGATCTGATCGGCGTGCCGTTTGCTACGACTCAACCGGGTGGGTTAAATTGACGTGCGCGAACTGACGGAATCCGCTTTGGATTCCCGAATTGGGTTGGGCGTTGAAATGACGGATCTAAGAAAACCCTAGTCTAAGGGGTCAAAACACACAACCAGGGGGTCCAAAAGCCTAAATAGAGATCTGATCGGCGTGGCGTTCACTCCGACATGACCGGGTGGGTTAAATTGACGTGTGCGAATAGATGGAATCCGATTTGGATTCCCGGATTGGGTTGGGCGTTGAAATGACGGATCTAAAAAAAACCCGTCTAAAGGGTCAAAACACAACCCTGGGGTCCAAAATCCCAAATAGGGATCTGATCGTCATGCCGTTTGCTCCGACATGACCGGGTCGGTGAAATTGACATGTGCGAACTGACAGAATCTGATTTGGATTCCCATATTGGGTTGGGCGTTGAAATGACGGATCTAAAAAAATCTGAGTCTAAAGGGTCAAAACACACAACCCGGTGGTCCAAAATCCCAAATAGAGATTTGATCGTCGTGCCGTTCACTCCGAAACGAACGGGTGGGTTAAATTGATGTGTGTGAACTGACGGAATTGATTTGGATTCCCAGATTGGGTTGGGCGTTTAAATGACGGATCTAAAAAAACCCGAGTCTAAGGGGTCAAAACACACAACTAGGGGGTCCAAAATCCGAAATGGAGATCTGATCGGCATGCGTTTGCTTCGACATGACCGGGGTGCGTTAAATTGACGTGTGCGAACTAAAGAAAACCGATTTGGATTTCCAGATTGGGTTGGGCGTTGAAATGATGGATCTAAAAAAACCTGTCTAAAGGGTCAAAAACACAAACCCGGCTGTCCAAAATCCCAAATAGGGATCTGATCGGCATGTCGTTTGCTCCGACACGACGGGTCGGTGAAATATGACATGTGCGAACTGACGGAATCCGATTTGGATTCCCGGATTGGGTTGGGCGTTGAAATGACGGATCTAAAAAAATCTGAGTCTAAATGGTTAAAACACACAACCCGGTGGTCCAAAATCCCAAATAGAGATCTGATCGCCGTGCCGTTCACTCCGACACGACCGGGTGGGTTAATTGACGTATGTGAACTGACAGAATCTGATTTGGATTCCCAGATTGGGTTGGGGATTTTAAATGTCGGATCTAAAAAAACTCGAGTCTAAGGGGTCAAAACACACAACTAGGGGGTCCAAAATCCGAAATGGAGATCTGATCGGCATGCCGTTTGCTTCGACATGACCGGGTGGGTTAAATTGACGTGTGCGAATTGACGGAATCCAATTTGGATTCCGGATAGGTTGGGCGTTGAAATGACGGATCTAAAAATAACCCGTCTAAAGGGTCAAAACACACAACCCGGCTGTCCAAAACCAAATAGGGATCTGATTGGCATGCCGTTTGCTCCGACACGACCGGGTCGGTGAAATATGACATGTGCGAACTGACGGAATCCGATTTGGATTCCGGATTGGGTTGGGCGTTGAAATGACAGATATAAAAAAAACCCGTCTAAAAGGCAAAACACACAACCGGGGGCCAAAATCCCAAATAGGGATCTGATCGGCGTGCCGTTCACTCCGACACAACGGGTGGTTAAATTGACGTGTGCGAACTGACGGAATCCAATTTGGATTCCCGAATCGGGTGGGCGTTGGAATGACGGATCTAAAAAAAACCCATCTAAAGGGTCAAAACACACAACCGGGGGTCCAAAATCCCAATATGGATCTGATCGTCATGCCGTTTGCTCCGACATGACCGAGTCGTTGAATTGACATGTGCAAACTGACGGAATTTGATTTGGATTCCCGGATTGGGTTGGGCGTTGAATGACGGATCTAAAAAAATCTGAGTCTAAAGGTCAAAACACACAACCCGGTGCTCCAAAATCCCAAATAGAGATCTGATCGCCGTGCCGTTCACTTCGACACGACCGGGTGGGTTAAATTGATGTGTGTGAACTGACGGAATCTGATTTGGATTCCCAGATTGGGTTGGGCGTTTAAATGACGGATCTAAAAAAACCCGAGTATAAGGGGTCAAAACACACAACTAGGGGGTCCAAAATCCGAAAGGGATCTGATCGCATGTCCGTTTGCTTCGACACGACCGGTGGGGTTAAATTGACGTGTGCGAACTGACGAATCCGATTTGGATTCCCGGATTGGGTTGGGCGTTGAAATGACGGATCTAAAAATAACTCGTCTAAAGGGTCAAAACACACAACCCGGCGGTCCAAAATCCCAAATAGGATCTGATCAGCATGTCGTTTGCTCCGACACGACCGGGTCGGTGAAATTGACATGTGCGAACAGACGGAATCCGATTTGGATTCCCGGATTGGGTTGGGCATTGAAATGATGGATCTAAAAAAAACCCTAGTCTAAAAGGTAAAACACACAACCCGGGGGTCCAAAATCCCAAATAGAGATCTGATCGGCGTGCCGTTCACTCTGTCAACAACCGAGTGGGTTAGATTGACGTGTGCGAACTAACGGAATCCGATTTGGATTCCCGAATTGGGTTGGGCGTTGAAATGACGGATCTAAAAAAAACTCGAGTCTAAGGGGTCAAAACACACAACCAGGAGGTCCAAAATCCCAAATAGAGATATGATCGGCATGCCGTTTGCTCCGACACGACCGGGTGGGTTAAATTGACGTGTGCGAACTGACGAATCCGATTTCGATTCCCGATTGGGTTGTGATTTGAAATGACGGATCTAAAAAAAAACCATCTAAAGGTCAAAACACACAACCCGGGGGTCCAAAATATAAAAGACGGATCTGATCGCATGTCCGTTTGCTCCGACACGACCGGGTGGGTTAAATTGACGTGTGCAAACTGACGGAATCCAATTTAGATTCCCGGATTGGGTTGGGCGTTGAAATGACGGATCTAAAAAAAACCCGTCTAAAGTGTCAAAACACACATCTCGGGGGTCCAAAATCCCAAATAGGATCTGATCAGCATGCCGTTTGCTGCAATAAGACCGGGTCGGTGAAATTGACATGTGCGAACTGTCGGAATCCGATTTTGATTCCCGGATTGGGTTGGGCGTTGAAATGACGGATCTAAAAAAAACCCTAGTCTAACAGGTAAAAACACCCACCCCGGGGGTCCAAAATCCCAAATAGGGATCTGATCGCCGTGTCGTTCGCTCCGACACAACGGGTGGGTTAAATGACGTGTGCGAACTGACGGAATCCGATTTGGATTCCGGATTGGGTTGGGCATTGAAATGACGGATCTAAAAAAAACTCATCTAAAGGGTCAAATCACACAACCCGGGGGTCCAAAATCCCAAATAGGGATCTGATCGGCATGTCGTTTGCTCCGACACGACCGGGGGGTTAAATTGACGTGTGTAAACTGACGGAATCCTATTTGGATTCCCGGATTGGGTTGGGCGTTGAAATGACGGATCTAAAAAAAACTCATCTAAAGGGTCAAAACAGACAACCGGGGGTCCAAAATCCCAAATAGGGATCTAATTGGCATGCCGTTTTCTCCAACACGACGGGTCGGTGAAATTGACATGTGCGAACTGACGGAATCCGATTTGGATTCCCGGATTGGGTAGGGCGTTAAAATGACGGATCTAAAAAAAACCCGTCTAAAGGGTCAAAACACACAACCCTGGAGTCCAAAGTCACAAATAGGGATTTGACCGGCATGTCGTTTGCTTCGACACGACCGGGTGGGTTAAATTGACGTGTGCAAACTGACGGAATCCGATTTGGATTCCCGGATTGGGTGGCCGTTGAAATGACGGATCTAAAAAAAACTCATCTAAAGGGTCAAAACACAAAACCCGGGGGTCCAAAACCCAAATAGGGATCTGATCGGCATGCCGTTGCTCCAACACGACTGGGTCGGTGAATTGACATGTGCGAACTGACGGAATCCGATTTGGATTCTCGGATTGGGTTGGGCGTTGAAATGACGGATCTAAAAAAAACCATCTAAAGGGTCAAAACACAACCCGGGGGTCCAAAATATAAAATACGGATATGATCGGCATGTCGTTTGCTCCGACACGACCGGGTGGGTTAAATTGACGTGTGCAAACTGACGGAATCCAATTTAGATTCCCGGATTGGGTTGGGCGTTGAAATGACGGATCTAAAAAAAACCCGTCTAAAGTGTCAAAACACACATCTCGGGGGTCCAAAATCCCAAATAGGGATCTGATCAGCATGCCGTTTGCTGCAATAAGACCGGGTCGGTGAAATTGACATGTGCGAACTGTCGGAATCCGATTTTGATTCCCGGATTGGGTTGGGCGTTGAAATGACGGATCTAAAAAAAACCCTAGTCTAACAGGTAAAAACACCCACCCCGGGGGTCCAAAATCCCAAATAGGGATCTGATCGCCGTGTCGTTCGCTCCGACACAACCGGGTGGGTTAAATTGACGTGTGCGAACTGACGGAATCCGATTTGGATTCCCGGATTGGGTTGGGCATTGAAATGACGGATCTAAAAAAAACTCATCTAAAGGGTCAAATCACACAACCCGGGGGTCCAAAATCCCAATAGGGATCTGATCGGCATGTCGTTTGCTCCGACACGACTGGGTGGGTTAAATTGACGTGTGTAAACTGACGGAATCCTATTGGATTCCCGGATTGGGTTGGGCGTTGAAATGACGGATCTAAAAAAAACTCGTCTAAAGGGTCAAAACAGACAACCGGGGGTCCAAAATCCCAAATAGGGATCTAATTGGCATGCCGTTTTCTCCAACACGACCGGGTCGGTGAAATTGACATGTGCGAACTGACGGAATCCGATTTGGATTCCCGGATTGGGTAGGGCGTTAAAATGACGGATCTAAAAAAAACCCGTCTAAAGGGTCAAAACACACAACCCTGGAGTCCAAAGTCACAAATAGGGATTTGACCGGCATGTCGTTTGCTTCGACACGACCGGGTGGGTTAAATTGACGTGTGCAAACTGACGGAATCCGATTTGGATTCCCGGATTGGGTTGGCCGTTGAAATGACGGATCTAAAAAAAACTCATCTAAAGGGTCAAAACACAAAACCCGGGGGTCCAAACTCCCAAATAGGGATCTGATCGGCATGCCGTTTGCTCCAACACGACTGGGTCGGTGAAATTGACATGTGCGAACTGACGGAATCCGATTGGATTCTCGGATTGGGTGGGCGTTGAAATGACGGATCTAAAAAAACCATAGCCTAAAAGGTAAAAACACACAACCCGGGGGTCCAAAATCCCAAATAGGATCTGATCGGCGTGTCGTTCGCTCCGACACAACGGGTGGGTTAAATCGACGTGTGCGAACTGACGGAATCCGATTTGGATTCTCGGATAGGGTTGGACGTTGAAATGACGGATCTAAAAAAAACCTGTCTAAAGGGTCAAAACACACAACCCGGGAGTCCAAAATCACAAATAGGGATTTGACCGGCATGTCGTTTGCTTCGACACGACCGGGTGGGTTAAATTGACGTGTGCAAACTGACGGAATCCGATTTGGATTTCCGGATTGGGTTGGCCGTTGAAATGACGGATCTAAAAAAAACTCATCTAAAGGGTCAAAACACAAAACCCGGGGGTCCAAACTCCCAAATAGGGATCTGATCGGCATGCCGTTTGCTCCAACACGACTGGGTCGGTGAAATTGACATGTGCGAACTGTCGGAATCCGATTTTGATTCCCGGATTGGGTGGGCGTTGAAATGACGATCTAAAAAAAACCCTAGTCTAAAAGGTAAAAACACCCAACCCGGGGGTCCAAAATCCCAAATAGGGATCTGATCGCCGTGTCGTTCGCTCCGACACAACCGGGTGGGTTAAATTGACGTGTGCGAACTGACGGAATCTGATTTGGATTCCCGGATTGGGTTGGGCATTGAACTGACGGATCTAAAAAAAACTCGTCTAAAGGTCAAATCACACAACCCGGGGGTCCAAAATCCCAAATAGGGATCTGATCGGCATGTCGTTTGCTCCGACACGACTGGGTGGGTTAAATTGACGTGTGCAAACTGACGGAATCCTATTTGGATTCCCGGATTGGGTTGGGCGTTGAAATGACGGATCTAAAAAAAACTCGTCTAAAGGGTCAAAACAGACAACCCGGGGGTCCAAAATCCCAAATAGGGATCTGATTGGCATGCCGTTTTCTCTAACACGACCGGGTCGGTGAAATTGACATGTGCGAACTGACGGAATCCGATTTGGATTCCCGATTGGGTAGGGCGTTAAAATGACGGATCTAAAAAAAACCCATCTAAAGGGTCAAAACACACAACCCTGGAGTCCAAAGTCACAAATTGGGATTTGACCGGCATGTCGTTTGCTTCGACACGACCGGGTGGGTTAAATTGACGTGTGCAAACTGACGGAATCCGATTTGGATTCCCAGATTGGGTTGGCCGTTGAAATGACGGATCTAAAAAAAACTCATCTAAAGGGTCAAAACACAAAACCCGGGGGTCCAAACTCCCAAATAGGGATCTGATCGGCATGCCGTTTGCTCCAACACGACTGGGTCGGTGAAATTGACATGTGCGAACTGACGGAATCCGATTTGGATTCTCGGATTGGGTTGGGCGTTGAAATGACGGATCTAAAAAAAACCATAGCCTAAAAGGTAAAAACACACAACCCGGGGGTCCAAAATCCCAAATAGGGATCTGATCGGCGTGTCGTTCGCTCCGACACAACCGGGTGGGTTAAATTGACGTGTGCGAACTGACGGAATCCGATTTGGATTCCCGAATTGGGTTGGGCGTTGAAATGACGGATCTAAAAAAAACCCGGCCAAAGGGTCAAAACACACAACCCGGGGTCCAAAATCCCAAATATGGATCTGATCGTCATGCCGTTTGCTCCGACATGACCGCGTCGGTGAAATTGACATGTGCAAACTGACGGAATTTGATTTGGATTCCCGGATTGGGTTGGGCGTTGAAATGACCGGATCTAAAAAATCTGAGTCTAAAGGGTCAAAACACACACACCCGGTGGTCCAAAATCCCAAATAGAGATCTGATCGCCGTGCCGTTCACCTTCGACACTACCGGAGTGGGTTAAATTGACGTGGTTTGAACTGACGGAATCTGATTTGGATTCCCAGATTGGGTTGGGCGTTTAAATGACGGATCTAAAAAAAACCCGAAGGGGTGAAAAACCAACTAGGGGGTCCAAAATCCGAAATGGAGATCTGATCGGCATGTCGTTTGCTTCGACACGACGGGTGGGTTAAATTGACGTGTGCGAACTGACGGAATCCGATTTGGATTCCGGATTGGGTTGGGCGTTGAAATGACGGATCAAAAATAACTCGTCTAAAGGTCAAACAAACACCCGGCGGTCCAAAATCCCAATAGGGATCTGATCAGCAGTCCGTTTGCTTCCGACACGACTGGGTCGGTGAAATTGACATGTCGAACAGACGAATCCGATTTGGATTCCCGATTGGGTTGGGCATTGAAAGATGGATCTAAAAAAACCCTAGTCTAAAAGGTAAAAACACACAACCCGGGGTCCAAAATCCCAAATAGAGATCTGATCGGCGTGCCGTTCACTCCGACACAACCGAGTGGTTAAATTGACGTGTGTCGAACTAACGGAATCCGATTTGGATTCCGAATTGGTTGGGCGTTGAAATGACGGATCTAAAAAAACCCGAGTCTAAGGGGTCAAAACACACAACCAGGGGGTCCAAACCCCAATAGAGATATGATCGGCATGCCGTTGTGCTCCGACACGACCGGTGGGTTCAATTGACGTGTGCGAACTGACAGAATCCGATTCGATTCCCGGATTGGGTTGTGAGTGAAATGATGGATCTAAAAAAAACCATCTAAAGGGTCAAAACACACAACCCGGGGGTCCAAAATATAAAACCGGATCTGATCCGCATGTCGTTGCTCCGACACGACCGGGTGGGTGAAATTGACGTGTGGCAAACTGACGGAATCCAATTTGGATTCCTGGATTGGGTTGGGCGTTGAAATGACGTATCTAAAAAAAACCCGTCTAAAGTGTCAAAACACACATCCCGGGGGTCCAAAATCCAAAATAGGGATCCGATCAGCATGTCGTTTTTGCTGCAACACGACCGGTGTCGGTGAAATACAAGTGCGAACTGCGGTCCCGATTTGATTCCCGGATTGGGTTGGGCGTTGAAATCACGGATCTAAAAAAAACCCTAGTCTAAAAGGTAAAAACACCCAACCCGGGGGTCCAAAATCCCAAATAGGGATCTGATCGCCGTGTCGTTCGCTTCCGACACAACTGGGTGGGTTAAATTGACGTGTGCGAACTGACGGAATCCGATTGGATTCCCGGATTGGGTTGGGCATTGAAATGACGGATCTAAAAAAACTCTCGTCTAAAGGGTCAAATCACACAACCCGGGGGTCCAAAATCCCAATAGGGATCTGATCGGCATGTCAGTTTGCTCCGACACGACTGGGTGGGTAAATTGACGTGTGCAACTGACGGAATCCTATTTGGATTCCCGGATTGGGTTGTGCGTTTGAAATGTACGATCTAAAAAAACTCGTCTAAAGGGTCAAAACAACAACCCGGGGGTCCAAAATCCAAAATTGGGATCTGATTGGCATGCCGTTTTCTCCACAACGACCGGTTCGGTGAAATTGACATGTTGCGCTGACGGAATCCGATTTGGATTCCCGGATTGGGTAGGGCGTTAATGACGGATCTAAAAAAAACCCGTCTAAAGGTCAAAACACACAACCCTGGAGTCCAAAGTCACAATAGGGATTGACCGGCATGTCGTTTGCTTCGACACGACCGGGTGGGTTAAGACGTGTGCAAACTGACGGAATCCGATTTGGATTCCCGGATTGGGTTGGCCGTTGAAATGACGGATCTAAAAAAACTCATCTAAAGGGTCAAAACACAAAACCCGGGGGTCCAAAATCCCAAAATGGATCTGATCGGCATGCCGTTGCTCCAACACGACTGGGTCGGTGGAAATTGACATGTGCGAACTGACGGAATCCGATTGGATTCCGGATTGGGTTGGGCGTTGAAATGACGATCTAAAAAAAACCATAGTCTAAAAGGTAAAAACACACAACCCGGGGGTCCAAAATCCCAAATAGGATCGGATCGGCGTGTCGTGCGCTCCGACACAACCGGGTGGGTTAAATCGACGTGTGCGAACTGACGGAATCCGATTTGGATTCTGGATTGGTTGGACGTTGAAATGACGGATCTCCAAAACACCTGTCTGAAGGGTCAAAACACACAACCCGGGAGTCCAAAATCACAAATAGGATGATCGGCATGTCGTTTGCTCCGACACGACGGGTGTGTTAAATTGCGTTGCAAACTGACGGAATCCGATTTGGATTCCCGATTGGGTTGGCCGTTGAAATGACGGATCTAAAAAAACTCATCTAAAGGGCAAAACACAAAACCGGGGGTCCAAACTCCCAAATAGGGATCTGATCGGCATGCCGTTTGCTCGACTGGGTCGGTGAAATGACATGTGCGAAACGACGGAATCGATTTGGATTCCCGGATTGGGTTGGGCGTTGAAAGACGGATCTAAAAAAAACCTAGTCTAAAAGGTAAAACCACACAACGGGGGTCCAAAATCCCAAATAGGATCTGATCGGTGTCGTTCACTCCGACACAACCGGGAGGGTAAATTGACGTGTGCGAACTGACGGAATCCGATTTGGATTTTCAAATTGGGTTGGGCGTTGAAATTACTGAACTAAAAAAACCCGAGTCTAGGAGGTCAAAACACACAACCAGGGGGTCCAAAATCCCAAATAGAGATCTGATCGGCTTGCCGTTTGCTCCGACACAACCGGGTGGGTTAATTGACGTGTGCGAACTGACGGAATCCGATTTGGATTCCCGAATTGGGTTGAGCGATGAAATGACAGATCTAAAAAAACCCGAGTCTAAGGGGTCAAAACACACAACCATGGGGTCCAAAATCCCAAATAGAAATCTGATCGGCATGCTGTTTGCTCCGACACGACAGGGGTGGGTTAAATTGACATGAGCAAACTGACGGAATCCGATTTGGATTCCGGATTGGGTTGGGCGTTGAAATGACGGATCTAAAAAAACCCTAGTCTAAAAGGTAAAAACACACAACCCGGGGGTCCAAAATCCCAAATAGGGATCTGATCTGCATGTCGTTCACTCCAACACAACCGGTTGGGTTAAATTGACATGTGCGAACTGACGGAATCCGATTTGGATTCTCAAATTGGGTTGGGCGTTCAAATGACGGATCTAAAAAAATCCGAGTCTAAGGGCTCAAAACACACAACCAGGGGGTCCAAAATCCCAAATAGAGATCTGATCGGCATGCCGTTTGCTCTGGCACAACCGGATGGGTTAAATTGACGTGTGCGAACTGACGGAATCCGATTTGGTTGTCTGAATTGGGTTGGGCGTTGAAATGACGGATCTAAAAAAACTCAAGTCTAAGGGGTCAAAACACACAACCTGGGGGTCCAAAATCCCAAATAGGGATCTGATCGCGTGCCGGTCGCTCCGACACAACCGGGTGGGTTAAATTGACGTGTGCGAACTGACGGTTTCTGATTTGGATTCCCGAATTGGGTTGGGCGTTGAAATGACGGATCTAAAAAAACTCGAGTCTATGGGGTCAAAACACACAACCAGGGGGTCCAAAATCCCAATAGAGATCTAGTCGGCATGTCGTTTGCTCCGACACTACTGGGTGGGTTATATTGATGTGTGCAAACTTACGGAATCCGATTTGGATTCTCGGATTGGGTTGGGCGTTGAAATGACGGATATAAAAAAACCTATCTAAAGGGTCAAAACACACAACCCAGGGGTCCAAAATCCCAAATAGGGATCTGATCGGCATGCCGTTTGCTCCGACATGACCGGGTTGGTGAAATTGACATGTGCGAACTGACGGAATCCGATTTGGATTCCCGGATTGGGTTGGGCGTTGAAATGACGGATATAAAAAAACCGAAGTCTAAAGGGTCAAAACACACAACCGGGGCTCCAAAATCCCAAATAGGGATCAGTTCGGCATGCCGTTCACTCTCACACAACCGGGTGGGTCAAATTGACGTGTGCGAACTGACGGAATCCGATTTGGATTCCCGGATTGGGTTGGACGTTGAAATGACGGATCTAAAAAAACCCTAGTCTAAAGGGTCAAAACACACAACCCGGGGGTCCAAAATCCCAAATAGGGATCTGATCGGCGTGCCGTTTGCTCCAATACAACCGGGTGGGTTAAATTGACGTGTGCGAACTGACGGAATCCGATATGGATTCCAGAATTGGGTTGGGCGTTGAAATGACGGATCTAAAAAAACCCTAGTCTAAGGGGTCAAAACACACAACCAGTGGGTCCAAAAGCCTAAATATAGATCTGATCGGCGTGGCGTTCACTCCGACATGACCGGGTGGGTTAAATTGACGTGTGCGAACTGACGAAATCCGATTTGGATTCCCAGATTGGGTTGGGCGTTGAAATGACGGATTTAAAAAAACCCATCTAAAGGGTCAAAACACACAACCCGGGGGTCCAAAATCCAAATAGGGATCTGATCGTCATGTCGTTTGCTCCGACATGACCAGGTCGGTGAAATTGACATGTGCGAACTGACGGAATCTGATTTGGATTCCCGATTGGGTTGGGCGTTGAAATGACGGATCTAAAAAAATCTGTGTCTAAAGGGTCAAAACACCCAACCGGGGCTCCAAAATCCCAATAGGGAACTGATCGGCGTGCCGTTCACTCTCACACAACCGGGTGGGTCAAATTGACGTGTGCGAACTGACGAATCCGATTTGGATTCCCGGATTGGGTTGGGGGTTGAAATGACGGATCTAAAAAAACCCTAGTCTAAATGGTCAAAACACACAACCCGGTTGTCCAAAATCCCAAATAGAGATCTGATCGGCATGTCGTTTGCTCCGACACTACCGGCTGGTTATATTGATGTGTGCAAACTGACGGAATCCGATTTGGATTCTCGAATTGGGTTGGGCGTTAAAATGACGGATCTAAAAAAATCCGAGTCTAAGGGGTCAAAACACACAACCAGGGGGTCCAAAATCCCAAATAGAGATCTGATCGGCATGTCGTTTGCTCTGGCACAACCGGATGGGTTAAATTGACGTGTGCGAACTAACGGAATCCGATTTGGATGTCTGAATTGGGTTGGGCGTTGAAATGATGGATCTAAAAAAACTCAGTCTAAGGGGTCAAAACACACAACCTGGGGGTCCAAAATCCCAAATAGGGATCTGATCGGCGTGCCGTTTGCTCCGACATGACCGGGTTGGTGAAATTGACATGTGCGAACTGACGGTTTCTGATTTGGATTCCCGAATTGGTTGGGCGTTGAAATGACGGAACTAAAAAAACCCGAGTCTAAGGGTCAAAACACACAACCAGGGGGTCCAAAATCCCAAATAGGGATCTGATCGGCATGCCGTTTGCTCCGACATGACCGGGTTGGTGAAATTGACATGGGCGAACTGACGGAATCCGATTTGGATTCCCGGATTGGGTTGGGCGTTGAAATGACGGATATAAAAAAACCGAAGTCTAAGGGGTCAAAACACAACCGGGGCTCCAAAATCCCAAATGGGGATCAGTTCGGCTTGCCGTTCACTCTCACACAACCGGGTGGGTCAAATTGACGTGTGCGAACTGACGGAATCCGATTTGGATTCCGGGATTGGGTTGGACGTTGAAATGACGGATCTAAAAAAACCCTAGTCTAAAGGGTCAAAACACACAACCAGTGGGTCCAAAAGCCTAAATAGAGATCTGATCGGCATGGCGTTCACTCCGACATGACCGGGTGGGTTAAATTGACGTGTGCGAACTGACGAATCCGATTTGGATTCCCAGATTGGGTTGGCGTTGAAATGATGGATCTAAAAAAAAATCCATCTAAAGGGTCAAAACACACAACCCGGGGGTCCAAAATCCCAAATAGGGATCTGATCGTCATGCCGTTTGCTCCGACATGACCAGGTCGGTGAAATTGACATGTGCGAACTGACGGAATCTGATTTGGATTCCCGGATTGGGTTGGGCGTTGAAATGACGGATCTAAAAAAATCTGTGTCTAAAGGGTCAAAACACACAACCGGGGCTCCAAAATCCCAAATAGGGAACTGATCGGCGTGCCGTTCACTCTCACACAACTGGGTGTGTCAAATTGACATGCGCGACCTGACGGAATCCGATTTGGATTCCCGGATTGGGTTGGGGGTTGAAATGACGGATCTAAAAAAAACCCTAGTCTAAATGGTCAAAACACACAACCCGGTTGTCCAAAATCCCAAATAGAGATTTGATCGCCGTGTCGTTCACTCCGACATGGCCGGTGGGTTAAATTGACGTGTGTGTACTGACGGAATCTGATTTGGATTCCCAGATTGGGTTGGGCGTTTAAATGACAGATCTAAAAAAACCCGAGTCTAAGGGGTCAAAACACACAACTAGGGGGTCCAAAATCCCAAATAGAGATCTGATCGGCATGCCGTTTGCTTCGACACGACCGGTGGGTTAAATTGACGTGTGCGAACTGATGGAATCCGATTTGGATGCCCGGATTGGGTTGGCGTTGAAATGACGGATCTAAAAATAACCCGTCTAAAGGGTCAAAAAACACAACCCGGCGGTCCAAAATCCCAAATAGGGATCTGATCGCATGTCGTTTGCTCCGACACGACCGGGTCGGCGAAATTGACATGTGCGAACAGACGGAATCTGATTTGGATTCCCGGATTGGGTTGGGCGTTGAAATGACGGATCTAAAAAAGCCCTAGTCGAAAAGGTAAAAACACACAACCCGGGGGTCCAAAATCCCAAATAGGGATCTGATCGGCGTGCCGTTCGCTCCGACACAACCGGGTGGGTTAAATTGACGTGTGCGAACGAATGGAATCGGATTTGGATTCTCGAATTGGATTGGGCGTTGAAATGACGGATCTAAAAATACCCGAGTCTAAGGGGTCAAAACACACAACCAGGGGGTCCAAAATCCCAAATAGAGATCTGATCGGCATGCCGTTTGCTCCGACACGACCGGGTGGGTTAAATTGACGTGTGCGAATTCACGGAATCCGATTTGGATTCCCGGATTGGGTTGGACGTTGAAATGACGTATCTAAAAAAAACCCGTCTAAAGGTTCAAAACACACAACCAGGGGGTCCAAAATCCCAAATAGGGATCTGATCGGAATGCCGTTTGCTCCGACACGACCGGGTTGGTGAAATTGACATGTGCGAACTTACGGAATCCGATTTGTATTCCCGGATTGGTTTGGGCGTTGAAATGATGGATCTAAAAAAACCTAAGTCTAAAGGGTCAAAACACACAACCGGGGCTCCAAAATCCCAAATAGGGATCTGATCGGTGTGCCGTTCACTCTCACACAACCGGGTGGGTCAAATTGACGTGTGCGAACTGACGGAACCCGATTTGGATTCCCGAATTGGGTTGGACGTTGAAATGACGGATCTAAAAAAACCTTAGTCTAAAGGGTCAAAACACACAACCCGGGGGTCCAAAATCCCAAATAGGATCTGATCGGCATGCCGTTTGACCGGGTGGGTCAAATTGACGTTTGCGAACTGACAAAATCTGATTTGGATTCCCGGATTGGGTGGGCGTTGAAATGACGGATCTTAAAAAACCCTAGTCTAAATGGTCAAAACACACAACCCGGTTGTCCAAAATCCCAAATAGAGATTTGATCGCCGTGTCGTTCACTCCGACATGGCCGGTGGGTTAAATTGACGTGTGTGTACTGACGGAATCTGATTTGGATTCCCAGATTGGGTTGGGCGTTTAAATGACAGATCTAAAAAAACCCGAGTCTAAGGGGTCAAAACACACAACTAGGGGGTCCAAAATCCCAAATAGAGATCTGATCGGCATGCCGTTTGCTTCGACACGACCGGGGGTTAAATTGACGTGTGCGAACTGATGGAATCCGATTTGGATGCCCGGATTGGGTTGGGCGTTGAAATAACGGATCTAAAAATAACCGTCTAAAGGGTCAAAAAACACAACCCGGCGGTCCAAAATCCCAAATAGGGATCTGATCGCATGTCGTTTGCTCCGACACGACCGGGTCGGCGAAATTGACATGTGCGAACAGACGGAATCTGATTTGGATTCCCGGATTGGGTTGGGCGTTGAAATGACGGATCTAAAAAAGCCCTAGTCGAAAAGGTAAAAACACACAACCCGGGGGTCCAAAATCCCAATAGGGATCTGATCGGCGTGCCGTTCGCTCCGACACAACCGGGTGGGTTAAATTGACGTGTGCGAACGAATGGAATCGGATTTGGATTCTCGAATTGGATTGGGCGTTGAAATGACGGATCTAAAAATACCCGAGTCTAAGGGGTCAAAACACACAACCAGGGGGTCCAAAATCCCAAATAGAGATCTGATCGGCATGCCGTTTGCTCCGACACGACCGGGTGGGTTAAATTGACGTGTGCGAATTCACGGAATCCGATTTGGATTCTCGGATTGGGTTGGACGTTGAAATGACGTATCTAAAAAAAACCCGTCTAAAGGTTCAAAACACACAACCCAGGGGTCCAAAATCCCAAATAGGATCTGATCGGAATGCCGTTTGCTCCGACACGACCGGTTGGTGAAATTGACATGTGCGAACTTACGGAATCCGATTTGTATTCCCGGATTGGTTTGGGCGTTGAAATGATGGATCTAAAAAAACCTAAGTCTAAAGGGTCAAAACACACAACCGGGGCTCCAAAATCCCAATAGGGATCTGATCGGTGTGCCGTTCACTCTCACACAACCGGGTGGGTCAAATTGACGTGTGCGAACTGACGGAACCCGATTTGGATTCCCGAATTGGGTTGGACGTTGAAATGACGGATCTAAAAAAACCTTAGTCTAAAGGGTCAAAACACACAACCCGGGGGTCCAAAATCCCAAATAGGAATCTGATCGGCATGCCGTTTGACCGGGTGGGTCAAATTGACGTTTGCGAACTGACAAAATCTGATTTGGATTCCCGGATTGGGTTGGGCGTTGAAATGACGGATCTTAAAAAACCCTAGTCTAAATGGTCAAAACACACAACTCGGTGGTCCAAAATCCCAAATAGAGATCTGATCGCCGTGTCGTTCACTCCGACACGACCGGTGGGTTAATTGACGTGTGTGTACTGACGGAATCTGATTGGATTCCCAGATTGGGTTGGGCGTTTAAATGACAGATCTAAAAAAACCCGAGTCTAAGGTGTCAAAACACACAACTAGGGGGTCCAAAATCCCAATAGAGATCTGATCGGCATGCTGTTTGCTTCGACACGACCGGGTGGGTTAAATTGACGTGTGCGAACTGATGGAATCCGATTTGGATGACCGGATTGGATTGGGCGTTGAAATAACGGATCTAAAAATAACCCGTCTAAAGGGTCAAAACACACAACCCGGGGGTCCAAAATCCAAATAGGGATCTGATCGGCATGTCGTTTGCTCCGACACGACCGGGTCAGTGAAATTGACATGTGCGAACAGACGCAATCTGATTTGGATTCCCGGATTGGGTGGGCGTTGAAATGACGGATCTGAAAAAGCCCTAGTCGAAAAGGTAAAAACCCTAGTCTAAAGGGACAAAACAGACAACCCGGGGGTCCAAAATCCCAAATAGAGATCTGAACGCCGTGCCGTTCACTCCAACATGACCGGGTGGGTTAAATTAGCATGGGTGAACTGATAGAATCTTATTTTGATTCCCGGATTGGGTTGGGCGTTGAAATGACGGATCTTAAAATAACCGGTCTAAAGGGTCAAAACACACAACCCGACGGTCCAAAATCCCAAATAGGGTTCTGATCGGCGTGCCGCTCGCTCCGACACAACCGGTGGGTTAAATTGACGTGTGTGAACTGACTGAATCCGATTTGGATTCCTGAATTGGGTTGGGCGTTGAAATGACGGATCTAAAAAAACCTGAGTCTAAGAGTCAAAACGCACACCTAGGGGCCCAAAATCACAAATAGAGATCTGATCGCCGTGTCGTTCACTCCGACACGACTGGGTGGGTTAATTGACGTGTGTGAACTGACGGAATCTGATTTGAATTCCCATATTGGGTTGGGCATTGAAATGACGGATCTAAAAAAACTCGTCTAAAGGGTCAAAACACACAACCGGCGGTCCAAAATCCCAAATATGGATCTCATCGGCATGCCGTTTCCTCCGACACGACCGTTTCGGTGAAATTGACATGTGCGAACTAACGGAATCCGATTTGGATTTCCGGATTGGGTTGGGCGTTGAAATGACGGATCTAAAAATAACCCGTCTAAAGGGTCAAAACACACAACCCAGCGGTCCAAAATCACAAATAGGGATCTGATCGGCATGCCGTTTGCTTCGACACGACCGGGTCGGTGAAATTGACATGTACGAACTGACGGAATCCGTTTTGGATTCCCGGATTGGGTTGGGCATTTTTTTTTTGGTAAGATTGGGTTGGGTTGGGCGTTGAAATGACGGATCTAAAAAAATCTGAGTCCAAAGGGTCAAAACACACAACCGAGGCTCCAAAATCCAAATAGGGATCTGATCGGCGTGCCGTTCACTCTCACACAACCGGGTGTGTCAAATTGACGTGCGCGAACTGATGGAATCCGATTTGGATTCCCGGATTGGGTTGGGCATTGAAATGACGGATCTGAAAAAACCTTAGTCTAAAGGGTCAAAACACACACCCGGGGTCCAAAATCCCAAATAGAGATCTGAACGCCGTGCCGTTCACTCCGACACGACCGGGTGGGTTAAATTTGCGTGGGTGAACTGACGGAATCTTATTTGGATTCCCGATTGGGTTGGGCGTTGAAATGACGGATCTTAAAACAACCCGTCTAAAGGGTCAAAATACACAACCCGACGGTCCAAAATCCCAAATAGGGATCTGATCGGCATGTCGTTTGCTCCAACACGACCGGGTTGGTGAAATTGACATGTGCGAACTGACAGAATCCGATTTGGATTCCCGATTGGGTTCGGCGTTGAAATGACGGATCTAAAAAAACCCTTGTCTAAAAGGTCAAAACACACAACCCGGGGTCCAAATCCCAAATAGGGATCTGATCGGCGTGCCGTTCACTCTCACACAACCGGGTGTTTCAAATTGACGTGTGCGAACTGATGGAATCCAATTTGGATTCCCGGATTGGGTTGGGCGTTGAAATGACGGATCTGAAAAAAACCTAGTCTAAAGGGACAAAACACACAACTCGGGGGTCCAAAATCCCAAATAGATCTGAACGCCGTGCGTCACTCCGACATGACCGGGTGGGTTAAATTAGCGTGGTGGGAACTGACAGAATCTTATTTGGATTCCCGGATTGGTTGGGCGTTGAAATGACGGATCTTAAATAAACCGGTCTAAAGGGTCAAAACACACAACCCGGCGGTCCAAAATCCAAAATAGGGATCTGATCGGCATGCCGTTTGCTCCGACACAACGGGTGGGTTTAAATTGACGTTGTGAACTAACGGAATCGATTTGGATTCCTGAATTGGGTTGGGCGTTGAAATGACGGATCTAAAAAACCTGAAGTCTAAGGGGGCAAAACGCACAACCTGGGGGTCCAAAATCCCAAATAGAGATTGATCGCCGTGTCGTTCACTCCGACACGACTGGGTGGGTTAAATGAGCGTGGAACTGACGGAATCTGATTTGGATTCCCAGATTGGGTTGGCATTGAAACGACGATCTAAAAAAAACCGTCTAAAGGGTCAAAACAACAACCCGGCGGTCCAAAATCAAAATAGGGATCTGATCACCATGCCGTTTGCTCCGACACGACCGGGTCGGTGAAATTGACATGTGCGAACTGACAGAATCCGATTTGGATTCCCGGATTGGGTTGGGCGTTGAAATGACGGATCTAAAAATAACCCATCTAAAGGGTCAAAACACACAACCCGCGGTCCAAAATCCCAAAAAGGGATCTGATCGGCATGCCGTTTGCTCCGACACGACCGGGTCGGTGAAATTGACATGTGCGAACTGACGGAATCCGATTTGGATTCCCGGATTGGGTGGGCGTTGAAATGACGGATCTAAAAATAACCCGTCTAAAAGGTCAAAACACACAACCAGGGGGTCCAAAATCCCAAATAGAGATCTGATCGCCGTGCGTTCACTCCGACACGACGGGTAGGTTAAATTGACGTGTGTGAACTGACAGAATCTGATTTGGATTCCCAGATTGGGTTGGGCGTTGAAATGAGGTATCAAAAACCCGAGTCTAAGGGGTCAAAACACACAATAGGGGGTCCAAAATCACAAATAGAGATCTGATCGGCATGCCGTTTTTCGACACGATCGGGTGGGGTTAAATTGACGTGTGCGAACTGACGGAATCCGATTTGGATTCCGGATTGGTTGGCGTTGAAATGACGATCTAAAAAAAACCATAGTCTAAAAGGTTAAAACACACAACCGGGTGTCAAAATCCCAAATAGGGATCTGATCGGCGTGCCGTTCACTCCGACACAACCAGATGGGTTAAATTGACGTGTACGAACTGACGGAATCCGATTGGATTCTCGAATTGGGTTGGGCGTTGAAATGACGGATCTAAAAAACCTGAATCTAAGGGGTCAAAAACACAACCAGGGGGTCCAAAATCCCAAATAGAGATTGATCGGCATGCCGTTTGCTCGACAAGACGGGGGGGTTAAAGTGACGTGTGAGAATGACGGATCCGATTTGGATTCCGTTCCCGGTGGGTTGGGCGTTGAAATGACGGATCTAAAAAACACTTATCTAAAGGGTCAAAACACACACCCGGGGGTCCAAAATCCAAAATAGGGATCTGATCGGCATGCCGTTGGATTCGACACGACGGGTGGGTTAAATTGACGGTGCGAACTAACAGAATCCGATTTGGATTCCCGGATGGGTTGAGCGTTGAAATGAGGATCTAAAAAAATTGTCTAAAGGGTCAAAACACACAACCGAGGGTCCAAAATCCCAAATAGGGATCAGATCGGCAGGCCGTTTGCTCCAACGACCGGGCGGTGAAATTGACATGTGCGAACTGACGGAATCGATTTGGAATCCCAGATTGGGTTAGGCGTTGAAATGACGGATCTAAAAAAAACCCTTGTCTAAAAGGAAAAACACACAACCGGGGGTCGAAAATCCCAAATACGGATATGATCGGCATTGCGTTCGCTCCGACACAACCGGGGGGTTAAATTGAGTGTGTGAACTAACGGAATCCGATTTGGATTCCGAATTGGTTGGTTGTTGAAATGACGGATCTAAAAAAACCAGAGTCTAAGGGGTCAAAACACACAACCAGGGGGTCCAAAATCCAAATAGAGATCTGATCGGCATGCCGTTTGCTCCGACACAACCGGGTGGGTTAAATTGACGTGTGCGAACTGACGGAATCGATTTGGATTCCCGGATTGGGTGGGCGTTGAAATGACGGATCTAAAAAAAACCCGTCTAAGGGTCAAAACACACAACCAGGGGTCCAAAATCCCAAATAGGGATCTGATCGGCATGTCGTTTGCTCCGACACAACCGGGTTGGTGAAATTGACATGTGCGAACTGACGGAATCCGATTTGGATTCCGGATTGGGTTGGGCGTTGAAATGACGGATCTAAAAAAAACCTATTTCTAAAGGGTCAAAATACACAACAGGGGCACCAAAATCCCAAATAGGGAAGTGATCGGCGTGCGTTCACTCTCACACAACGGGTGGGTCAAATTGACTTGTGCGAACTGGCGGAATCCGATTTCGATTCCAGGATTGGGTTGGACGTTGAAATGATGGAGCTAAAAAAAACCCTAGTCTAAAGGGTCAAAACACACAACCCGGGGGTCCAAAATCCAAATAGGGATCTGATCGGCATATCGTTTGCTCCGACATGACCGGGTGGGTCAAATTGACGTTTACAAACTGACAAAATCAGATTTGGATTCCCGGATGGGTTGGGTTTTGAATTGACGGATCTAAAAAAAACCTAGTCTAAAGGGTCAAAACACACAACCAGGGGGTCCAAAATCCCAAATAGGGATCAGATCGGCGTGCCGTTCGCTCCGACACAACCGGGTGGGTTAAATTGACGTGTGTGAACTGACGGAATCTGATTTGGATTCCCGAATTGGTTGGCGTTGAAATGACGGATGTAAAAAAACCCTAGTCTAAGGGGTCAAAACACACAACCATGGGGTCCAAAAGCCTAAATAGAGATCTGATCGGCATGGCGTTCACTCCGACATGACCGGGTGGGTCAAATTGATGTGTGCGAACTGACGGAATTTGATTTGGATTTCCGGATGGGTTGGGCGTTGAAAGACGGATATAAAAAAAAACAGTTCTAAAGGGTCAAAACACCAAACCCAGGGGTCCAAAATCCCAAATAGGGATCTGATCGTCATGCCGTTGCTCCGACACGACCTGTCGGTGAAATTGATAGTGCGAATGACGGAATCTGATTTGGTTTCGGATTGGGTTGGGCGTTTTTTTTCGGTAAGATTGGTTGGGTGGGCGTTGAAATGACGGATCTAAAAAAATCTGAGTCTAAGGGTCAAAAACACAACCGGGGCTCCAAAATCCAAATAGGGATCTGATCGGCGTGCCGTTCACTCTACACAAACCGTGTGTGTCAAATTGACTGCGCGAACTGACGGAATCGATTTGGATTCCTGGATTGGGTTGGGCGTTGAAATGATGGATCTAAAAAAACCATAGTCTAAAGGGTCAAAACACACAACCGGGGGTCCAAAATCCCAAATAGAGATCTGATCGCCTTGCCGTTCACTCCGACACGACCGGGTGGGTTAAATTGGCGTGTTGAACTGACGGAATTTGATTTGGTTTCCCAGATGGGTTGGGCGTTGAATGACGGATCTAAAAAAACCGAGTCTAAGGGGTCAAAGCACACAACTAGGGGGTCCAAATCCCAAATAGAGATCTGATCGGCATGACGTTTACTTCGACACGACCGGGTGGGTTAAATGACGTGTGCGAAGTAACATGAATCCGATTTGGATTCCCGGATTGGTTTGGGCGTGAAATGACGGATCTAAAAATAACCGTCTAAAGCAGGTCAAAAACACACAACCCGGCAGTCCAAAATCCCAAATAGGGATTGATCGGATGCTATTTGCTCCGATACGACCGGGTCGGTGAAATTGGCAGTACGAACAGACGGAATCCGATTTGGATTCCGGATTGGGTTGGGCGTTGGAAGACGGATCTAAAGAAAACCTAGTCTAAAAGGTAAAAACACACAACCCGGGGGTCCAAAATCCCAAATAGGGATCTGATCGGCGTGCCGTTCACTCCGACACAACCAGATGGGTTAAATTGACGTGTGCGAACTGACGGAATCCGATTTGGATTCCCGAATTGGGTTGGGCGTTGAAATGACGGATCTAAAAAACCTGAATCTAAGTGGTCAAAACACACAACCAGGGGGTCCAAAATCGCAAATAGAGATCAGATCGGCATGCCATTTGCTCCGACACGACCGGGTGGGTTAAATTGACGTGTGAGAATGACGGAATCCAATTTGGATTCCGGATTGGGTTGGCGTTGAAATGACGGATCTAAAAATCACCCATGTATAGGGTCAAAAACACAACCGGGGGTCCAATATCCAAATAGGGATCTGATCGGCATGCGTTGGCTTCGACACGACCGGGTGGGTTAAATTGACGTGTGCGAACTAACGGAATCCGATTTGGATTCCCGGATTGGGTTGGGCGTTGAAATGACGGATCTAAAAAAAATCCGTCTAAAGGGTCAAAAACACAACCCGAGGGTCCAAAATCACCAATAGGATCTGATCGGCATGCCGTTTGCTCCAACGCGGGTCGGTGAAATTGCATGTGCGAACTGACGGAATTCGATTTGGAATCCCGGATTGGGTTAGGCGTTGAAATGACGGATCTAAGAAAAACCCTTGTCTAAAAGGAAAAACACACAACCGGGGGTCGAAAATCCCAAATACGGATCTGATCGGCATGCCGTTCGCTCCGACACAACGGGTGGATTAAATGACGTGTGTGAACTAACGGAATCCGATTTGGATTCCGAATTGGGTTGGGCGTTGAAATGACGGATCTAAAAAAACCCGTCTAAAGGGTCAAACACACAACCAGGGGGTCCAAAATCCTAAATAGGGATCTGATCGGCATGTCGTTTGCTCCGACACAACCGGGTTGGTGAAATTGACATGTGAGAACTGACGGAATCCGATTTGGATTCCCGGATTGGGTGGGCGTTGAAATGACGGATCTAAAAAAAACTATGTCTAAGGGTCAAAATACACAACCGGGGCTCCAAAATCCCAAATAGGGATGTGTCGGCGTGCCGTTCACTCTCACACAACCGGGTGCGTCAAATGACTTGTGCGAACTGGCGGAATCCGATTTCGATTCCGGATTGGGTTGGACGTTGAAATGATGGAGCTAAAAAAACCCTAGTCTAAAGGGTCAAAACACAGACAACCCGGGGGTCCAGAATCCCAATAGGGATCTGATCGGCATATCGTTTGCTCCGACATGACGGGTGGGTCAAACTGACGTTTAGAAACTGACAAAATCAGATTTGGATTCCCGGATTGGGTTGGGTGTTGAATGACGGATCTAAAAAAACCCTAGTCTAAAGGGTCAAAACACACAACCAGGGGGTCCAAAATCCCAAATAGGAATCAGATCGGCGTGCCGTTCACTCGACAACCGGGTGGGTAAATTGACATGTGTGAACTGACGGAATCCGATTTGGATTCCGAATTGGGTTGGGCGTGAAATCACGGATGTAAAAAAACCCTACTCAAAGGGGTCAAAAACAAACCATGGGGCCAAAAGCCTAAATAGAGATCTGATCGGCATGGCGTTCACTCCGACATGACCGGGTGGGTTAAATTGTCATGTGCGAACTGACGGAATTCGATTTGGATTTCCGGATGGGTTGGGCGTTGAAATGAGGATCTAAAAAATACCCGTCTAAAGGGTCCAAAACACCAAACCAGCGGTCCAAAATCCCAAATAGGGATCTGATCGTCATGCTGTTTGCTCCGACACGACCGGGTCGGTGAAATTGACATGTGCGAACTGACGGAATCGATTTGGTTCCGGGATTGGGTTGGGCATTTTTTTCGGTAAGATTGGGTGGGTTGGGGTTTTGAAATGCGGATCTCAAAAAATGAGTCTAAGGGGTCAAAGCACACAACCAGGGGCTCCAAATCCCAAATAGAGATCTGATCGGCATGCCGTTTGCTCCGAGACGACCGGTGGGTTAAATTGATGTGTGCGAACTGACGGAATCCAATTGGATTCCCGGATTGGGTTGGGCGGTGAAATGATGGATCTAAAAAAAACTCGTCTAAAGTGTCAAAACAACAACACGGGGGACCAAAATCCCAAATAGGGATCAGATCGGCATGCCATTTGCTCCGACACGACCGGGTGGGTTAAATTGACTTGTGCGAACTGACGGAATCCATTTTGGATCCGGGATTGGGTTGGGCGTCGAAATGACGGATCTCAAAATAACCGTCTAAAGGGTCAAAACACACAACCAGCGGTCAAAAATCCCAAATAGGATCTGATCGGCATGCGTTTGCTCCTACACGACTGGGTGAGTTAAATTGACGTGTGCGAACTGACGGAATCGATTTGGATTCCCATTGGGTTGGGCGTTGAAATGACGGATCTAAAAAAAACCATCTAAAGGGTCAAACACACAACCCGGGGGTCCAAAATCCAAAATAGGGATCTGATCGTCATGCCGTATCTTCGACACGACCGGGTCGGTGAAATTGATATGTGAGAACTGACGGAATCTGATTTTAATTCCTGGATTTGGTTGGGCGTTGAAATGACGGATCTAAAAAAACCTCAGTCTAAAGGGTCAAAACACCAACCGGGGCTCCAAAATCCCAAATAGGGATCTGATCAGCGTGCCGTTCACTCTCACACAACCGGGCGGGTCAAATTGAGTGTGCAAACTGACGGAATCCGATTTGGATTCCCGGATTGGGTTGGACGGTGAAATGACAGAGCTAAAAAAAACCCTAGTCTAAAGGGTCAAAACAAACAACCCGGGGTCCAAAATCCCAAATAGGGATCTGATCGAAATGTTGTTTGCTCCGACATGACCGGGTGGGTCAAATTGACGTTTGCGAATAGACAAAATACGATTTGGATTCTCGGATTGGGTTGGGGTTTAAAAGACGGATCTAAAAAAAACTTAGTCTAAAGGGTCAAAACACCAACCAGGGGGTCCAAAATCCCAAATAGGGATCTGATCGGCGTGCGTTCGCTCGACACAACCGGTGGGTTAAATTGACGTGTGCGAACTGACGGAATCCGATTTGGATTCCCGAATTGGGTTGGGCGTTGAAATGACGGATCTAAAAAAACCCTAGTCTAAGGGGTCAAAAACACAACCAAGGGGTCCAAAAGCCTTAATGGAGATCTGATCGGTTTGGCGTTCACTCCGACATGAGCGGGTGGGTTAATAGACGTGTGCGAACTGACGGAATCCGATTTGGATTCCCAGATTGGGTTGGGCATTGAAAGACGGATCTAAAAAAACCCGTCTAAAGGGTCAAAACACACAACCGGCGGTCCAAAATCCCAAATAGGGATCTGATCGGCATGTCGTTTGCTCCGACACGACCGGGTGGGTTAAATGACGTGTGCGAACTGACGGAATCCGATTTGGATTCCCAGATTGGGTTGGGCGTTGAAATGACGGATCTTAAAATAACCGTCTAAAGGGTCAAAAACACAAACCCAGCGGTCAAAAATCCCAAATAGGGATCTGATCGGCATGCCGTTTGCTCCGACACGACGGGGGTGGGTTAAATTGACGTGTGCGAACTGACGGAATCCGATTTGGATTCCAGATTGGGGGGCGTTGAAATGACGGATCTAAAAAAAACCATAGTCTAAAAGGTAAAAACACACAACCCGGGGGTCCAAAATCCCAAATAGGGATCTGATCGGCGTGCCGTTCTCTCCGACACAACTAGGTGGGTTAAATTGACGTGTGCGAACTGACGGAATCCGATTTGGATTCCCGAATTGGGTTGGGGGCGTGAAATGACGGATCTAAAAAACCTGAATCTAAGTGGTCAAAACACACAACCAGGGGGTCCAAAATCCCAAATAGAGATCAGATCGGCATGCCGTTTGCTCCGACACGACCGGTGGGTTAAATTGAGTGTGAGAACTGACGGAATCCGATTGGATTCCCGGATTGGGTTGGGCGTTGAAATGATGGATCTAAAAATCACCCATCTATAGGGTCAAAACACACAACCCGGGGGTCCAAAATCCCAAATAGGGATCTGATCGGCATGGCGTTGGCTTCGACACGACCGGGTGGGTTAAATTGACGTGTGCGAACTAACGGAATCCGATTTGGATTCCCGGATTGGGTTGGGCGTTGAAATGACGGATCTAAAAAAAATCCGTCTAAAGGGTCAAAACACACAACCCGAGGTTCCAAAATCACCAATAGGGATCTGATCGGCATGCCGTTTGCTCCAACACGACCGGGTCGGTGAAATTGACATGTGCGAACTGACGGAATTCGATTTGGAATCCCGGATTGGGTTAGGCGTTGAAATGACGGATCTAAAAAAAACCCTTGTCTAAAAGGAAAAACACACAACCGGGGGTCGAAAATCCCAAATACGGATTGATCGGCATGCCGTTCGCTCCGACACAACCGGGTGGGTTAAATTGACGTGTGTGAACTAACGGAATCCGATTGGATTCGGTTCCGAATTGGGTTGGGCGTTGAAATGACGGATCTAAAAAAACCGAGTCTAAGGGGTCAAAACACACAACCAGGGGGTCAAAATCCAAATAGAGATCTGATCGGCTTGTCGTTTGCTCCGACACAACGGGTGGGTTAAATGACGTGTGCGAACTGACGGAATTCGATTTGGATTTCCGGATTGGTTGGGCGTTGAAATGACGGATCTAAAAAATACCCGTCTAAAGGGTCAAAACACCAAACCCAGTGGTCCAAAATCCCAATAGGGATCTGATCGTCATGCCGTTTGCTCCGACACGACCGGGTCAGTGAAATTGACATGTGCGAACTGACGGAATCTGATTTGGTTTCCGGGATTGGGTTGGGCGTTTTTTTTCGGTAAGATTGGGTGGGTGGGGCGTTGAAATGATGATCTAAAAAAATCTTGAGTCTAAAGGGTCAAACACACAACCGGGGATCCAAATCAAAATAGGGATCTGATCGGCGTGTCGTTCACTCTCACACAACCGGGTGTGTCAAATGACGTGCGCGAACTGACGGAATCGATTGGATTCCCGGATTGGGTTGGGGTTGAAATGACGGATCTAAAAAAAACCCGTCTAAAGGGTCAAAACACACAACCCAGGGGTCCAAAATCCTAAATAGGGATCTGATCGGCATGTCGTTTGCTCGACACAACCGGGTTGGTGAAATTGACATGTGAGAACTGACGGAATCCGATTTGGATTCCCGGATTGGGTTGGGCGTTGAAATGACGGATCTAAAAAAAACCTATGTCTAAAGGGTCAAAATACACAACCGGGGCTCCAAAATCCCAAATAGGGATGTGATAGGCGTGCCGTTCACTCTCACACAACCGGGTGCGTCAAATTGACTTGTGCGAACTGGCGGAATCCGATTTCGATTCCAGGATTGGGTTGGACGTTGAAATGATGGAGCTAAAAAAAACCCTAGTCTAAAGGGTCAAAACAGACAACCCGGGGGTCCAGAATCCCAAATAGGGATCTGATCGGCATATCGTTTGCTCCGACATGACCGGGTGGGTCAAATTGACGATTAGAAACTGACAAAATCAGATTGGATCCCGGATGGGTTGGCGTTGATTTGAATGACGGATCTAAAAAAAACCTAGTCTAAAGGGTCAAAACCACAACCAGGGGGTCCAAAATCCCAAATTGGATCAGATCGGCTGCCGTTCGCTCACGACACAACCGGGTGGGTTAAATTGACATGTGTGAACTGACGGAATCCGATTGGATTCCCGAATTGGGTGGGCGTTGAAATGACGGATGTAAAAAAACCCTACTCAAAGGGGTCAAAACACACAACCATGGGGTCCAAAAGCTAAATATAGATCTGATCGGCATGGCGTTCACTCCGACATGACGGGTGGGTTGAATTGTCGTGTGCGAACTGACGGAATTCGATTTGGATTTCCGGATTGGGTTGGGCGTTGAAATGACGGATATAAAAAATACCCGTCTAAAGGGTCAAAACACCAAACCCAGCGGTCCAAAATCCCAAATAGGGATCTGATCGTCATGCCGTTTGCTCCGACACGACCGGGTCGGTGAAATTGACATGTGCGAACTGACGGAATCTGATTTGGTTTCCGGGATTGGGTTGGGCGTTTTTTTTCGGTAAGATTGGGTTGGGTTGGGCGTTGAAATGACGGATCTAAAAAAATCTGAGTCTAAAGGGTCAAAACACACAACCAGGGGCTCCAAAATCCCAAATAGAGATCTGATCGGCATGCCGTTTGCTCCGAGACGACCGGGTGGGTTAAATTGATGTGTGCGAACTGACGGAATCCAATTTGGATTCCCGGATTGGGTTGGGCGTTGAAATGACGGATCTAAAAAAAACACCCGTCTAAAGTGTCAAAACACACAACCCGGGGGACCAAAATCCTAAATAGGGATCAGATCGGCATGCCATTGCTCCGACACGACGGGTGGGTTAAATTGACGTGTGTGCGAACTGACGGAATCCGTTTTGGATTCCGGGATTGGGTTGGCGTCGAAATGACGGATCTCAAAATAACCCGTCTAAAGGGTCAAAACACACAACCCAGCGGTCAAAAATCCCAAATTCGGATCTGATCGGCATGCCGTTGCTCCTACACGACTGGGTGAGTTAAATGACGTGTGCGAATGACGGAATCCGATTTGGATCCCAAATTGGGTTGGGCATTGAAATGACGGATCTAAAAAAAACCTTCTAAAGGGTCAAAACACACAACCGGTGGTCCAAAATCCAAAATAGGGATCTGATCGTCATGCCGTTTGCTTCGACACGACCGGGTCGGTGAAATTGATATGTGAGAACTGACGGAATGATTTGAATTCCTGGATTGGGTGGGCGTTGAAATGACGGATCTAAAAAAACCTTAGTCTAAAGGGTCAAAACCACACCAACCGGGGCTCCAAAATCCCAAATAGGGATCTGATCAGCGTGCCGTTCACTCTCACACAACGGGCGGGTCAAATTGACGTGTGCAAACTGACGGAATCCGATTTGGATTCCCGGATTGGGTTGGACGGGTGAATGATAGAGCTAAAAAAAACCCTAGTCTAAAGGGTCAAAACACACAACCGGGGGTCCAAAATCCCAAATAGGGATCTGATCGAAATGTTGTTTGCTCCGACATGAGGGGTGGGTCAAATTGACGTTTGCGAACAGACAAAATACGATTTGGATTCTCGGATTGGGTTGGGCGTTTAAAAGACAGATCTAAGAAAAACCTTAGTCTAAATGGTCAAAACACCCAACCAGGGGGTCCAAAATCCCAAATAGGGATCTGATCGGCGTGTCGTTCGCTCTGACACAACCGGGTGGGTTAAATTGACGTGTGCGAACTGACGGAATCCGATTTGGATTCCCGAATTGGGTTGGGTGTTGAAATGACGGATCTAAAAAAACCCTAGTCTAAGGGGTCAAAACACACAACCAGGGGGTCCAAAAGCCTAAATAGAGATCTGATCGGTTTGGTGTTCACTCCGACATGAGGCGTGGGTTAAATAGACGTGTGCGAACGACGGAATCCGATTTGGATTCCCAGATTGGGTTGGGCATTGAAATGACGGATCTAAAAAAACCCGTTTAAAGGGTCAAAACACACAACCCGGTGGTCCAAAATCCCAAATAGGGATCTGATCGGCATGTCGTTTGCTCCGACACGACCGGGTCGGTGAAATTGACATGTGCGAACTGACGGAATCCGATTTGGATTCCCGGATTGGGTTGGGCGTTGAAATGACGGATCTCAAAATAACCCGTCTAAAGGGTCAAAACACACAACCCAGCGGTCAAAAATCCCAAATAGGGATCTGATCGGCATGCCGTTTGCTCCGACACGACCGGGTGGGTTAAATTGACGTGTGCGAACTGACAGAATCCGATTTGGATTCCCGGATTGGGTTGGGCGTTGAAATGACGGATCTAAAAAAAACCATAGTCTAAAAGGTAAAAAAACAAAACCGGGGGTCCAAAATCCCAAATAGGGATCTGATCGGCGTGCCGTTCACTCCGACACACCAGATGGGTTAAATGACGTGTGCGAACTGACGGATCCGATTTGGATTCGAACCGAATTGGTTGGGCGTTGAAATGACGGATCTAAAATAACCTGAATCTAAGTGGTCAAAACACACAACCAGGGGGTCCAAAATCCCAAATAGAGATCAGATCGGCATGCCGTTGCTCCGACACGACCGGGTGGGTTAAATGACGTGTGAGAACTGACGGAATCCGATTTGGATTCCCGGATGGGTTGGGCGTTGAAATGACGGATCTAAAAATCACCCATGTATAGGGTCAAAACACACACAACCGGGGGTCCAAAATCCCAAATAGGGATCTGATCGGCATGCCGTTGGCTTCGACACGACCGGGGGGTTAAATTGACGTGTGCGAACTAACGGAATCCGATTTGGATTCCGGATTGGGTTGGGCGTTGAAATGACGGATCTAAAAAAAATCCGTTAAAGGGTCAAAACACACAACCCGAGGGTCCAAAATCACCAATAGGGATCAGATCGGCATGCCGTTTGCTTCAACACGACGGGTCGGTGAAATTGACATGTGCGAACTGACGGAATTCGATTTGGAATCCCGGATTGGGTTAGGCGTTGAAATGACGGATCTAAAAAAATTGTCTAAAAGGAAAAACACACAACCCGGGGGTCGAAAATCCCAAATACGGATCTGATCGGCATGCGTTCGCTCCGACACAACGGGTGGGTTAAATTGACGTGTGTGAACTAACGGAATCCGATTTGGATTCCCGAATGGGTGGGGCGTTGAAATGACGGATCTAAAAAAAACCAATCTAAGGGGTCAAAACACACAACCCAGGGGTCCAAAATCTAAATAGGGATCTGATCGGCATGTCGTGCTCCGACACACGGGTTGGTGAAATGACATGTGAGAATGACGGAATCCGATTTGGATTCCCGGATGGGTGAGCGTTGAAATGACGGATCTAAAAAAACCTATGTCTAAAGGGTCAAAATACACAACGGGGCTCCAAAATCCCAATAGGAATGTGATCGCGTGCCGTTCACTCTCACAACAGGGTGCGTCAAATGACTTGTGCGAACTGGCGCAATCCGATTTCGATTCCAGGATTGGGTTGGACGTTGAAATGATGGAGCTAAAAAAAACCCTAGTCTAAAGGGTCAAAACAGACAACCCGGGGGTCCAGAATCCCAAATAGGGATCTGATCGGCATATCGTTTGCTCCGACATGACCGGGTGGGTCAAATTGACGTTTAGAAACTGACAAAATCAGATTTGGATTCCCGGATTGGGTTGGGCGTTGAATTGACGGATCTAAAAAAAACCCTAGTCTAAAGGGTCAAAACACACAACCAGGGGGTCCAAAATCCCAAATAGGGATCAGATCGGCGTGCCGTTCGCTCCGACACAACCGGGTGGGTTAAATTGACATGTGTGAACTGACGGAATCCGATTTGGATTCCCGAATTGGGTTGGGCGTTGAAATGACGGATGTAAAAAAACCCTACTCAAAGGGGTCAAAACACACAACCATGGGGTCCAAAAGCTTAGATAGAGATCTGATCGGCATGGCGTTCACTCCGACATGACCGGGTGGGTTAAATTGTCGTGTGCGAACTGACGGAATTCGATTTGGATTTCCGGATTGGGTTGGGCGTTGAAATGACGGATCTAAAAAATACCCGTCTAAAGGGTCAAAACACCAAACCCAGCGGTCCAAAATCCCAAATAGGGATCTGATCGTCATGCCGTTTGCTCCGACACGACCGTGTCCTGTGAAATTGACATGTGCGAACTGACGGAATCTGATTTGGTTTCCGGGATTGGGTTGGGCATTTTTTTTCGGTAAGATTGGGTTGGGTTGGGCGTTGAAATGACGGATCTAAAAAAATCTGAGTCTAAAGGGTCAAAACACACACCAGGGGCTCCAAAATCCCAAATAGAGATCTGATCGCATGCCGTTTGCTCCGAGACGACCGGGTGGGTTAAATTGATGTGTGCGAACTGACGGAATCCATTGGATTCCCGGATTGGGTTGGCGTTGAAATGACGGATCTAAAAAAAACCCGTCTAAAGTGTCAAAACACACAACCCGGGGGACCAAAATCCTAAATAGGGATCAGATCGGCATGCCATTTGCTCCGACACGACCGGGTGGGTTAAATTGACGTGTGCGAACTGACGGAATCCGTTTTGGATTCCGGGATTGGGTTGGGCGTCGAAATGACGGATCTCAAAATAACCCGTCTAAAGGGTCAAAACACACAACCCAGGGGTCCAAAATCCTAAATAGGGATCTGATCGGCATGTCGTTTGCTCCGACACAACCGGGTTGGTGAAATTGACATGTGAGAACTGACGGAATCCGATTTTGATTCCCGGATTGGGTTGAGCGTTGAAATGACGGATCTAAAAAAAACCTATGTCTAAAGGGTCAAAATCACAACCGGGGCTCCAAAATCCCAAAGGGATGTGATCGGCGTGCCGTTCACTCTCACACAACCGGGTGCGTCAAATTGACTTGTGCGAACTGGCGGAATCCGTTTCGATTCCAGGATTGGGTTGGACGTTGAAATGATGGAGCTAAAAAAAACCCTAGTCTAAAGGGTCAAAACAGACAACCCGGGGTCCAGAATCCCAAATAGGGATCTGATCGGCATATCGTTTGCTCCGACATGACCGTGGGTCAATTGACGTTTAGAAACTGACAAAATCAGATTTGGATTCCCGGATTGGTTGGGCGTTGATTGACGGATCTAAAAAAAACCCTAGTCTAAAGGTCACACCACACCATGGGGTCCAAAATCCCAAATTGGGATCAGATCGGCGTGCCGTTCGCTCCGACACAACCGGTGGGTTAAATTGACATGTGTGAATTGACGGAATGATTTGGATTCCCGATTGGTTGGGCGTTGAAATGACGGATGTAAAAAAACCCTACTCAAAGGGGTCAAAACACACAACCATGGGGTCCAAAAGCCTAAATATAGATCTGATCGGCATGGCGTTCACTCGACATGACGGGTGGGTAAATTTGTCGTGTGCGAACTGACGGAATTCGATTGGATTTCGGATTGGGTTGGGCGTTGAAATGACGGATCTAAAAAATACCCGTCTCTAAGGGGTCAAAACACCAAACCAGCGGTCCAAAATCCCAAATAGGGATCTGATCGTAATGCCGTTTGCTCCGACACGACAGGGTCGGTGAAATGACATGTGCGACTGACGGAATCTGATTTGGTTTCCGGGATTGGGTTGGGCGTTTTTTTTCGGTAAGATTGGGTGGGTTGGGCGTTGAAATGACGGATCTAAAAAAATCTGAGTCTAAAAGGTCAAAACACACAACCAGGGGCTCCAAAATACCAAAATAGAGATCTGATCGGCATGCCGTTTGCTCCGAGCACGACCGGGGGGTTAAATGATGTGTGCGAACTAACGGAATCCAATTTGGATTCCCGGATTGGTTGGGCGTTGAAAGGACGGATCTAAAAAAAACCCGTCTAAAGTGTCAAAACACACAACCCGGGGGACCAAAATCCTAAATAGGGATCAGATCGGCATGCCATTTGCTCCGACACGACCGGGTGGGTTAAATTGACGTGTGCGAACTGACGGAATCCGTTTTGGATTCGGGATTGGGTGGGCGTCGAAATGACGGATCTCAAAATAACCGTCTAAAGGGTCAAAACAAACAACCCAGCGGTTAAAAATCCCAAATTGGGATCTGATCGGCATGCCGTTTGCTCCACACGATGGGTGAGTTAAATTGCCGTGTGCGAATTGACGGAATCCGATTTGGATTCCCAAAGTGGGTTGGGCATTGAAATGAACGGATCTAAAAAAACCATCTAAAGGGTCAAAACAACAACCCGGGGGTCCAAAATCCCAAATAGGGGCTGATCGTCATGCGTTTGCTCGACACGACGGGTCGGTGAATTGATATGTGAGAACTGACGGAATCTAATTTGAATTCCTGGATTGGGTTGGGCGTTGAAATGACGGATCTAAAAAAACCTTAGTCTAAAGGGTCAAAACACACAACCGGGGCTCCAAAATCCCAAATAGGGATCTGATCAGCGTGCCGTTCACTCTCACACAACCGGGCGGGTCAATTGAACGTGTGCAAACTGACGGAATCCGATTGGATTCCCGGATTGGGTTGGACGGGAAATGATAGAGCTAAAAAAAACCCTAGTCTAAGGGTCAAAACACACAACCCGGGGTCCAAAATCCCAAATAGGGATCTGATCGAAATGTTGTTTGCTCCGACATGACCGGGTGGTTCAAATTGACGTTTGCGAACAGACAAATATACGATTTGGATTCTCGGATTGGGTTGGGCGTTTAAAAGACGGATCTAAAAAAAACCTTAGTCTAAATGTCAAAACACCCAACCAGGGGGTCCAAAATCCAAATAGGGATCTGATCGGCGTGCCGTTCGCTCTGACACAACCGGTGGGTTAAATTGACGTGTGCGAACTGACGGAATCCGATTGGATTCCCGAATTGGGTGGGCGTTGAAATGACGGATCTAAAAAAACCCTAGTCTAAGGGGTCAAAACACACAACCAGGGGGTCCAAAAGCCTAAATAGAGATCTGATCGTTTGGCGTTCACTCCGACATGAGCGGGTGGGTTAAATAGACGTGTGCGAACCGACGGAATCCGATTTGGATTCCCAGATTGGGTTGGCATTGAATGACGGATCTAAAAAAAACCCGTTTAAAAGGGTCAAAACCCACACCCCCGGCGGTCAAAAATCCCAAATAGGGATCTAATCGGCATGTCGTTTGCTCACGACGGGACGGGGTCGTGTGAAATTGACAGTTGCGAACTGACGGAATCCGATTTGGATTCCGGATTGGGTTGGGCGTTGAATGACGGATCTCAAAATAACCGTCTAAAGGGTCAAAAACACAACCCAGCGGTCAAAAATCCCAAATAGGGATCTGATCGGCATGCCGTTGCACCGACACGACCGGGTGGGTTAAATTGACGTGTGCGAACTGACGGAATCCGATTGGATTCCCGGATGGGTTGGGCGTTGAAATGACGGATCTAAAAAAAACCATAGTCTAAAAGGTAAAAACACACAACACGGGGGGCCAAAATCCCAAATAGGGATGATGCGGCGTGCCGTTCACTCCGACACAACCAGATGGGTTAAATTGACGTGTGCGAACTGACGGAATCCGATTTGGATTCCCGAATTGGGTGGGCGTTGAAATGACGGATCTAAATAAACCTGAATCTAAGTGGTCAAAACACACAACCAGGGGGTCCAAAATCCCAAATAGAGATCAGATCGGCATGCCGTTTGCTCCGACACGACCGGGTGGGTTAAATGACGTGTGAGAACTGACGGAATCCGATTTGGATTCCCGGATTGGGTTGGGCGTTGAAATGAGGATCTAAAAATCACCCATGTATAGGGTCAAAACACACAACCGGGGGTCCAAAATCCCAAATAGGATCTGATCGGCATGCCGTTGGCTTCGACACGAACGGGTGGGTTAAATTGACGTGTGCGAACTGACGGAATCCGATTTTGATTCCCATATGGGTTGGGCGTTGAAATGACGGATCTAAAAAAAACCATCTAAAGGGTCAAAACACACACCCGGGGGTCCAAAATCCAAATAGGGATCTGATCGTCATGCCGTTGCTTCGACACGAGGGTCAGTGAAATTGATATGTGCGAACTGACGGAATCCGATTTGGATTCCAGATTGGGTTGGCGTTGAAATGACGGATCTAAAAAAATCTGAGTCTAAAGGGTCAAAACACACAACCGGGTTCCAAAATCCCAAATTGAGATCTGATCGCCGTGTCGTTCACTCCGACACGACTGGGTGGGTAAATTGACGTGTGTGAACTGACGGAATCGATTTGGATTCCCAAATGGGTTGGGTGTTGAAATGGCGGATCTAAAAAACCTGAGTCTAAGGGGTCAAAACGCACAAACCGGGGGGCAAATCCCAAATAGAGATCTGATCGGCATGCCATTTGCGCCGACATGACGGGGGGTCAAATTGACGTTTGCGAACTGAAAATTGATTTGGATTCCCGGATTGGGTGTGGGGCGTGAAATGACGATCTAAAAAAAACCCTAGTCTAAGGGTCAAAACAACAACTCGGGAGTCCAAAATAATAAATGGGGATCTGATCGGCATGCTGTTGCTCGACTGACTGGGTGGGTTAAATTGACGTGCGCGAATTGACGGAAGCCTATTTGGATTCCCGGATAGGGTTGGGCGTTGAAATGACGCATCTAAAAAAACCCGAGTTTAAAAGGTCAAAACACACAACCAAGGGGTCCAAAATCCCAAATAGGGATCTGATGGGCGTGCCGTTCACTCCGACACAACCGGGTGGGGTAAATTGACATTTGCGAACTGACGGAATCCGATTGGATTCTCGGATTGGGTGGGGCGTTGAAATGACGGATCTAAAAAAAACCCCTCTAAAGGGTCAAAACACACAACCCGGGGGTCCAAAATCCAAAATAGGGATCTGATAGGCATGTCATTTTCTCCGACACGACCGGGTGGGGGAAATTGACATGTGCGAACTGACGGAATCCGATTGGATTCCTGGATTGGGTTGGGCATTGAAATGACGTATCTAAAAAAACCTAAGTCTAAAGGGTCAAAACACACAACCGGGGCTCCAAAATCCCAAATAGGGATCTGATCGGCGTGCCGTTCACCCTCACAGAACCGGGTGTGTCAAATTGACGTGCGCGAACTGAGGGAATCCGATTTGGATTCCCGGATTGGGTTGGGCGTTGAAATGACGGATCTAAAAAAACCTTAGTCTAAAGGGTCAAAACACACAACCTGGGGGTCCAAAATCCCAAATAGAGATCTGATCGCCGTGTCGTTCACTCCGACACGACCGAGTGGGTTAAATTGACGTGTGTGAACTGACGGAATCTGATTTGGATTCCCAGATTGGGTTGGGCATTGAAATGACGGATATAAAAAAACCTGTCTAAAGGGTCAAAACACACAACCCGGCAGTCCAAAATCCCAAATAGGGATCTGATCGTCATGTCGTTTGCTTCGACACGACCGGGTCAATGAAATTGATATGTGCGAACTGACGGAATCCGATTTGGATTCCGGATTGGGTTGGGCGTTGAAATGACGGATCTAAAAAATCTGAGTCTAAAGGGTCAAAACACACAACCCGGGCTCCAAAATCCCAAATTGAAATCTGATCGCCGTGCCGTTCACTCCAACACGACTGGGTGGGTAAAATTGACGTGTGTGAACTGACGGAATCTGATTTGGATTCCCAAATTGGGTTGGGTGTTGAAATGCCGGATCTAAAAAAACCTAAGTCTAAGGGGTCAAAACGCACAACCGGGGGGCCAAAATCCCAAATAGAGATCTATCGCATGCCATTTGCTCCGACATGACCGGGTGGGTCAAATTGACGTTTGCGAACTGACAAAATCCGATTTGGATTCCCGGATTGGGTCGGGCGTTGAAATGACGGATCTAAAAAAAACCCTAGTTAAAAGGTAAAAACACGCAACCCGGGGGTCCAAAATCCCAATAGGGATCTGATCGGCGTGCCGTTCACTCCGACACAACGGGTGGTTAAATTGACGTGTGCGAACTGACAGAATCCGATTTGGATTCCCGAATTAGGTTGGGCGTTGAAATGACGGATCTAAAAAAACCTGAGTCTAAGGGGTCAAAACACACAACTAGGGGGTCCAAAATCCCAAATAGAGATCTGATCGGCATGCCGTTTGCTCCGACACGCCGGGGTGGGTTAAATTGACGTGTGCGAACTGACGGAATCCGATTTGGATTCCCGGATTGGGTTGGACGATGAAATGACGGATCTAAAAAACACCATCTAAAGGGTCAAAACACACAACTGGGGGTCCAAAATCCCAAATAGGGATTTAATCGGCATGCCGTTTGCTTCGACACGACAGGGTGGGTTAAAATGACGTGTGCGAACTGACGGAATCCGATTTGGATTCCCGATTGGGTTGGGCGTTGAAATACGGATCTAAAAAAAATCCGTCAAAAGGGTCAAAACACACAACCCGAGGGTCCAAATCCCAAATAGGGATCTGATTGGCATGCCTTTTGCTCCACACGACCGGTCGGTGAAATTGACATGTGCGAACTGACGGAATCTGATTTGGATTCCCGGATTGGTTAGGCATGAAATGACGGATCTAAAAAAAAATTTTCTAAAAGGTAAAAACACACACCCGGGGGTCCAAAATCCAAATCCCATTAGTATAAAGTTTCCTACTTAAGCACTTATTGTTGCTAAATAGTTTTACCAAGCTTAACCTTCATTCATGCTATCAAATCTGAAGCTATGTGCATGTGATCTCATCATGTTGGAATAGTAAATAAATTGTACAATTAAATACGAAAAGTGCATGTGAAAAGAAAATAGCCATCATGCTAGTGTGTCCTTTTCCTTAAGCTCGATTTTTGATTTAGTGGTAGAAAGATCTATGGGGTGAAATAATGTGTGGACGAATCACGTTACATGTTAAATGTATAAAAGTGCATGTGTATGATGAATTGCTCATGATTTAGAATAGAATTATGGTAGGCTAAGTATGCTCCTGTGAAGATACTATCTATTATTAGTTGAGAATAAGGACTATGTGTACCCTTGTGATTTGATGTTGTGTGCATCTCTTTAACGTTAATGCCATATTGTGAGTGTGACATGTTTAAGTTTAAGATTTTGGTTTGCATGCTGAGTCTTTGGACTCACTCTTGCTCTTCGGCGTATAGGTTGACAGGTATCTTGCATTAGAAGGAAGCGTAGTGAGGACCGTCATTTTGGGAAGACTATTTTGTGGAGCTGCCCTAGATGTACTTTTCTATTTCTTTTATTATGTACCATGATGGTATGGACAATATTTGGACAATGTAGATATTTATCTTGTATTAATGGGACATTGTCTTTCTGTTTCGCTATTTATATTATGGAATGTGTGTTGATGATGGGTAAGAGTTGAGTTGATTATTTTATTCCGCTGTACTCTATTGCTATCCAGGTACATATCAACCTATCGACTAGTGTTGGGTACATGTCCCACTGTGACGATGCCCTTTATACCGATGGGGATTGGTATAATCGTACCGTATAAAGAGGGTCGTCACAGAGATTGGTATCAGAGAACCAAGGTGAGACTGTACATGGATAGACCATCACCGTCACAACCAGGGGGTCCAAAAGCCTAATAGAGATCTGATCGGCATGGCGTTCACTCCGACATGACCGGGTGGTTAAATTGACGTGTGCGAACTGACGGAATCCGATTTGAATTTCCAGATTGGGTTGGGCGTTGAAATGACGGTTCTAAAAAAAACCCGTCTAAAGGGTCAAAACACACAACCGAGGGTCCAAAATCCCAAATAGGGATCTGATCGTCATGCCGTTTGCTCTGACACAACCGGGTCGATGAATTGACATGTGCGAACTGACGGAATCCGATTTGGATTCCCGGATTGGGTTGGGGGTTTTTTTCGGTAAGATTGGGTTGGGTTGGGCGTTGAATGACGGATCTAAAAAATCTGAGTCCAAAGGGTGAAAACACACAACCGGGGCTCCAAAATCCAAATAGGTCTGATCGCGTCCCGTTCACTCTCACACACCGGGTGGGTCAAATTGACCTGTGCGAACTGACGGAATCCGATTTGGATTCTCGGATTGGGGTGGACGTTGAAATGACGGATCTAAAAAAAACCCTAGTCTAAAGGGTCAAAACACACAACCCGGGGGTCCAAAATCCCTAATAGAGATCTGATCGCCGTGCGTTCACTCCGACACGACCGGGTGGTTAAATTGACGTGTGCGAACTGACGGAACGATTTGGATCCCGGATTGGGTTGGACGATGAAATGACGGATCTAAAAAAAACCCATCTAAAGGGTCAAAACACACAACCTGGGGGTCCAAAATCCCAAATAGGGATTTAATCGGCATGCGTTTGCTTCGACACGACAGGGTGGGTTAAAATGACGTGTGCGAACTGACGGAATCCGATTTGGATTCCCGGATTGGGTTGGGCGTTGAAATAACGGATCTAAAAAAAATCCGTCAAAAGGGTCAAAACACACAACCCGAGGGTCCAAAATCCCAAATAGGGATCTGATTGGCATGCCTTTTGCTCCAACACGACCGGGTCGGTGAAATTGACATGTTGCGAACTGACGGATCTGATTGGATTCCCGGATGGGTTAGGCATTGAAATGACGGATCTAAAAAAAAATTTGTCTAAAAGGTAAAAACACACAACCGGGGGTCCAAAATCCAAATCCCAATTAGTATAAAGTTTCCTACTTAAGCACTTAGTGTTGCTAATAGTTTTACCAAGCTTAACCTTCAATTCATGCTATCAAATCTGAAGCTATGTGCATGTGATCTCATCATGTTGGAATAGTAAATAAATTGTCCCAATTAAATACGAAAAGTGCATGTGAAAAGAAAATAGCCATCCATGCTAGGTGTCCTTTTCCTTAAGCTCGATTTATGATTTAGTGGTAGAAAGATCTATGGGGTGAAATAATGTGTGGACGAATCAGTTACATGTTAAATGTATAAAATAAGTGCATGTGTATGATGAAATGCTCATGATTAGAATAGAATTATGGTAGGCTAAAGTATGCTCCTGTGAAGATATATCTATTATTAGTTGAGAATAAGGACTATGTGTACCCTTGTGATTTGATGTTAGTGTGCATCTCTTTAACGTTAATGCCATATTGTGAGTGTGACAGTTTAAGTTTAAGATTTTGGTTTGCATGCTGAGTCTTTGGACTCACTCTTGCTTCGGCGTATAGGTTGACAGGTATCTTGCATTAGAAGGAAGCGTAGTGAGGACCGTCATTTTGGGAAGACTATTTTGGGAGCTGCCGCTAGATGTACTTTTCTATTCTTTTATTATGTAACAATGATGGTATGGACAATATTGGACAATGTAGATATTTATCTTGTATTAATGTGGACATTGTCTTTCTGTTTCGCTATTTATATTATGGAATGTGT
Organism: Colocasia esculenta; assembly: GCA_014218235.1. NCBI lineage: Eukaryota > Viridiplantae > Streptophyta > Magnoliopsida > Alismatales > Araceae > Colocasia > Colocasia esculenta. The sequence continues at coordinate 104,777,561 of CM024760.1, read as the reverse complement.
GTTGATGATGGTAAGAGTTGAGTTGATTATTTTATTCCGCTGTACTCTTTGCTATCCAGGTACATATCAACCTATCGACTAGTGTGGGTACATGTCCCACTGTGACGATGCCCTTTATACCGATGGGGATTGGTATAATCGTACCGGTATAAAGAGGGTCGTCACAGAGATTGGTATCAGAGAACCAAGGTTGAGACTGTACATGGATAGACCATCACCGTCAAACCAGGGGGTCAAAAGCCTAAATAGAGATCTGATCGGCATGGCGTTCACTCCGACATGACCGGTGGGTTAAATTGATGTGCGAACTGACGGAATCCGATTTGAATTTCCAGATTGGGTTGGGCGTTGAAATGACGGTTCTAAAAAAAACCCGTCTAAAGGGTCAAAACACACAACCCGAGGGTCAAAATCCCAAATAGGGATCTGATCGTCATGCGTTTGCTCTGACACAACCGGGTCGATGAATTGACATGTGCGAACTGACGGAATCCGATTTGGATTCCCGGATTGGGTTGGGGGTTTTTTTCGGTAAGTGGGTTGGGTTGGGCGTTGAAATGACGGATCTAAAAAAATCTGAGTCCAAAGGGTGAAAACACACAACCGGGGCTCCAAAATCCAAATAGGGATCTGATCGGCGTCCCGTTCACTCTCACACAACCGGGTGGGTCAAATTGACCTGTGCGAACTGACGGAATCCGATTTGGATTCTCGGATTGGGGTGGACGTTGAAATGACGGATCTAAAAAAAACCCTAGTCTAAAGGGTCAAAACACACAACCCGGGGGTCCAAAATCCCTAATAGAGATCTGATCGCCGTGCCGTTCACTCCGACACGACCGGGTGGGTTAAATTGGCGTGTGTGAACTGACGGAATCTGATTTGGATTCCCAGATTGGGTTGGGCGTTGAAATGACGGATCTAAAAAAACACGAGTCTAAGGGGTCAAAACACACAACTAAGGGTCCAAAATCCCAAATAGAGATTTGATCGGCATGCCGTTTACTTCGACACGACAGGGTGGGTTAAATTGACGTGTGCGAACTAACGGAATCCGATTTGGATTCCCGGATTGGGTTGGGCGTTGAAATGACGGATCTAAAAATAACTCGTCTAAAGGGTCAAAACACAAAACCCGGCGGTCCAAAATCCCAAATAGGGATCTGATCGCATGCTGTTTGCTCCGACACGACCGGGTCGGTGAAAGACATGTGCGAACTGACGGAATCCGATTTGGATTCCCGGATTGGGTTGGGCCTTGAAATGACGGATCTAAAAGAAACCCTAGTCTAAAAGGTAAAAACACACAACCCGAGGGTCCAAAATCTCAAATAGGGATCTGATCAGCGTGTCGTTCACTCCGACATAACCGGGTGGGTTAAATTGACGTGTGCGAACTGACGGAATCCGATTTGGATTCCCGAATTGTGTTGGGCGTTAAAATGACGGATCTAAAAAAACCCGAGTCTAAGGGGTCAAAACACACAACCCGAGGGTCCAAAATCCCAAATAGAGATCTGATCGGCAAGCCGTTTGCTCCGACACGACCGGGAGGGTTAAATTGACGTGTACGAACTGAGGGAATCCGATTTGGATTTCTGGATTGGGTGGGCGTTGAAATGACGGATCTAAAAAAAACCTGTCCAAAGGGTCAAAACACCCACCCAGGGTTCCAAAATCCCAAATAGGGATCTGATCGGCATGCCGTTTTCTCCGACACGACCGAGTGGGTTAATTGATGTGTGCGAACTGACGTAATCTAATTGGATTTCTGGATTGGGTTGGGCGTGAAATGACGGATCTAAAAAAAACCTGTCCAAAGGGTCAAAACACACAACCGGGGGTCCAAAATCCCAAATAGGGATCTGATCGGCATGTCGTTTGCTCCGACACGACCGGGTCGGTGAAATGACATGTGCGAACTGACAGAATCCGATTGGATTCCCGGATTGGGTTGGGCGTTGAAATGACGGATCTTAAAAAATCCTAGTATAAAAGGTAAAAACACACAACCCGGGGGTCCAAAATCCCAAATAGGGATCTGATCGGCGTGCGTTCACTCCGACACAACGGGTGGGTAAATTGACGTGTGCGAACTGACGGAACTCGATTTGGATTCCTGGATTGGGTTGGGCGTTGAAATGACGGATCTAAAAAAAACCTAGTCTATAAGGGAAAAAAACACACAACCCGGGGGTCCAAAATCCCAAATAGGGATCTGATCGGCGTGCCGTTCACTCGACACAACTGGGTGGGTTAAATTGACGTGTGTGAACTGACGGAATTGATTTGGATTCCCAGATTGGGTTCGGCATTGAAATGAGGATCTAAAAAAAACCCGTCTAAAGGGTCAAAACACACAACCCGGCGGTCCAAAATCCCAAATAGGGATCTGATCGGCATGCCGTGTTGCTCCGACACGACTGAGTCGGTGAAATTGACATGTCGAACTGACGGAATCTGATTTGGATTCCCGGATTGGGTTGGGCGTTGAAATGACGGATCTAAAAATAAACCGTCTAAAGGGTCAGCCACACACAACCCAGCGGTCCAAAATCCAAAATAGGGATCTGATCGGCATGCCGTTTGCTCCGACACGACCGGGTCGGTGAAATTGACATGTGCGAACTGACGGAATCCGATTTGGATTCCGGATTGGGCGGGTGTTGAAATGACGGATCTAAAAAAAACCCTAGTCTAAAAGGTAAAAACACACAACCCGGGGGTCCAAAATCCCAAATAGGGATCTGATCGGCGTGTCGTCACTCCGACACAACGGGTGGGTTAAATTGACATGTGCGAACTGACGTAATCCGATTTGGATTCTCCAATTGGCTTGGGCGTTGAAATGACGGATCTAAAAAAAACCCGAGTCTAAGGGGTCAAACCACACAACCAGGGGGTCAAAATCCGAAATAGAGATCTGATCGGCATGCCGTTTGCTCCGACACGACTGGGTGGGTTAAATTGTCGTGTGCGAACTGACGGAATCCGTTTTGGATTCCCAGATTGGGTTGGGCGTTGAAAGACGGATATAAAAAAACCATCTAAAGGGTCAAAACACAACCCGGGGGTCCAAAATCCCAAATAGGGATCTGATGTGGCATGCCGTTTGCTTCGACACGACCGGGTGGGTTAAATTGACGTGTGCGAACGAACGGAATCGATTTGGATTCCGGGGTGGGTTGGGCGTTGAAATGACGGATCTAAAAATACCCGTCTAAAGGTCAAAACACACAACCGGGGTCCAAAATCCCAAATAGGGATCAGATCGGCATGTCGTTTGCTCCGACATGACCGGGTGGGTCAAATTGACGTTTGCGAACAGACAAAATCAGATTTGGATTCCCGGATTGGGTGGGCGTTGAATTGACGGATCTAAAAAGAACCCTAGTCTAAAGGGTCAAAACACACAACCAGGGGGTCGAAAATCCCAAATAGGGATCTGATCGGCGTGCCGTTCGCTCCGACACAACCGGGTGGGTTAAATTGACGTGTGCGAACTGACGGAATCCGATTTGGATTCCCGAATTGGGTTGGGCATTGAAATGACGGATCTAAAAAAACCCTAGTCTAAGGGGTCAAAACACACAACCAGGGGGTCCAAAAGTTAAATAGAGATCTGATCGGCATGCGTTCACTCCGACATGAGCGGGTGGGTTAAATTGACGTGTGCGAACTGACGGAATCCGATTGGATTTCTGGATTGGGATGGGCATTGAAATGACGGATCTAAAAATAACCCGTCTAAAGGGTTAAAACACACAACCGGGGGTCCTAAATCCAAAATAGGGATCTGATCGTCATGCCGTTTGCTCCGACACGACCGGGTCGGTGAAATTGACATGTGCGAACTGACGGATCTGATTTGGATTCCGGGATTGGGTTGGGCATTTTTTTTCGGTAAGATTGGGTTGGGTTGGGCGTTGAAAACGGATCTAAAAAAATCTGAGTCCAAAGGGTCAAAACACACAACCGGGGCTCCAAAATCCCAAATAGGGATCTGATCGGCTTGCCGTTCACTCTCACAACCGGGTGTGTCAAATTGACGTGCGCGAACTGACAGAATCCGATTTGGATTCCCGGATTGGGTTGGGCGTTGAAATGACGGATCTAAAAAAAACCCTAGTCTAAAGGGTCAAAACAACACAACCCGGGGTCCAAAATCCCAAATAGAGATCTGATCGCCGTGCCGTTCACTCCGACACGACCGGGGGGTTAAATGGCGTGTGTGAACTGACGGAATCTGATTGGATTCCCAGATTGGGTTGGGCGTTGAAATGACGGATCTAAAAAAAACGAGGTCTAAGGGTCAAAACCACAACTAGGGGGTCCAAAATCCTAAAAGAGATCTGACGGCATGCCGTTTACTTCGACAACATCGGGTGGGTTAAATTGACTTGTGCGAACTAACGGAATCCGATTTGGATTCCCGGATTGGGTTGGGCGTTGAAATGACCGATCTAAAAATAACCCGTCTAAAGGGTGAAAACACGCAACCCAGCGGTCCAAAATCCCAAATAGGATTTAATCGCCATGCTGTTACTCCGACACGACGGGTCGGTGAAATTGACGTGTGCGAACTGACGGAATCGATTGGATTCCCGGATTGGGTGGGCGTTGAAATAAAGGATCTAAAAAAAACCCTAGTCTAAAAGGTAAAAACACACAGCCCGGGGGTCCAAAATGCCAATAGGGATCTGATCAGCGTGTCGTTCACTCCGACATAACCGGGGGGTAAAATTGACTTGTGCGAACTGACGGAAGCCGATTTGGATTCCCGAATTGGGTGGGCTTTGAAATGACGGATCTAAAAAAAACCGAGTCTAAGGGGTCAAAACACACAACCAGGGGGTCCAAAATCCCAAATAGAGATCTGATCGGCAAGCCGTTTGCTCCGACACGACCGGGTGGGTTAAATTGACGTGTGCGAACTGACGGAATCCGATTTGGATTCCCGATTGGGTTGGGCGTTGAATGACGGATCTAAAAAAAACAAGTCTAAAGGGTCAAAACACACAACCCGGTGGTCCAAAATCCAAATAGGGATCTGATCGGCATGCCATTTGCTCCGACACGACCGGGTGGGTTAAATTGACGTGTGCGAACTGACGGAATCCGATTTGGATTCCGGATTGGGTGGGCGTTGAAATGATGGATCTCAAAATAACCCTTCTAAAGGGTCAAAACACACATCCCAACGGTCCAAAATCCCAAATAGGGATCTGATCGGCTTGCCGTTTGCTCCGACACGACCGGGTGGGTTAAATTGACGTGTGCGAACTGACGGAATCCGATTTGGATTCCCGGATTGGGTTGGGCGTTGAAATGACGGATCTCAAAATAACCCGTCTAAAGGGTCAAAACACACATCCCAGCGGTCCAAAATCCCAAATAGGGATCTGATCGGCATGCCGTTTGCTCCGACACGACCAGGTCGGTGAAATTGACATGTGCTAACTGACGGAATCCGATTTGGATTCCCGATTGGGTTGGGCGTTGAAATGACAGATCTAAAAAAAACCCTAGTCTAAAAGGTAAAAACACAACCCGGGGGTCCAAAATCCCAAATAGGGATCTGATCGGCGTGCCTTTCACTCCTACGAATCTGATTTGGATTCTCAGATTGTGTTGGGCATTGAAATGACGGATCTAAAAAAAACCATCTAAAGGGTCAAAACACACAACCCGGCGATCCAAAATCCCAAATAGGGATCTGATCGGCATGCCGTTTGCTACGACACGACCGGGTCGGTGAAATTGACATGTGCGAACTGACGGAATCCGATTTGGATTCCCGGATTGGTTGGGCGTTGAAATGACGGATCTAAAAATAACCCGTCTAAAGGGTCAAAACACACAACCCAGCGGTCCAAAATCCCAAATAGGGATCTGATCGGCATGCCGTTTGCTCCGACCCGACCGGGTCGGTGAAATTGACATGTGCGAACTGACGGAATTCGATTTGGATTCCCGGATTGGGTTGGGCGTTGAAATAACGGATCTAAAAAAAACTCTAGTCTAAAAGGTAAAAAACACAACCCGGGGGTCGAAAATCCCAAATTGGATCTGATCGGCGTGCCGTTTACTCCGACACAACCGGGTGGGTTAAATTGACGTGTGCGAACTGACGGAATCCGATTTGGATTCTCGAATTGGGTTGGGCGTTGAAATGACGGATCTAAAAAAACCCGAGTCTAAGGGGTCAAAACAACAACCAGGGGGTCCAAAATCCAAATAAAGATATGATCAGCATGTCGTTTGCTCCGACACAACCGGATGGGTTAATATGAAGTGTGCGAACTGACGGAATCGATTGGATTCCCGAATTGGGTTGGGCGTTGAAATGACGGATATAAAAAAAAACCATCTAAATGGTTAAAACACACAACTCGGGGGTCCAAAATCCCAAATAGGGATCTGATCGGCATGCCGTTTGCTTCGACACGACCGGGTGGGTTAAATTGACGTGTGCGAACTAACGGAATCTGATTTGGATTCCCGGATTGGGTTGGGCGTTGAAATGACGGATCTAAAAATAACCCGTCTAAAGGGCCAAAACACACAACCCGGGGGTCCAAAATCCCAAATAGGGATCTGATCGGCGTGCCGTTTGCTCCAACACGACCGGTCGGTGAAATGACATGTGCGAACTGATGGAATCCGATTTGGATTCCCGATTGGGTTAGGCGTTGAAATGATAGATCTAAAAAAAACCCTAGTCTAAAAGGTAAAAAACCACAACCCGGGGGTCCAAAATCCCAAATAGTATCTGATCGGCGTGCCGTTCGCGCTCCGACACAACCGGGTGGGTAAAATTAACGTGTGCGAACTGACGGAATACGATTTGGATTCTCGAATGGGTTGGGCGTTGAAATGACGGATCTAAAAAAAACCATCTAAAGGGTCAAAACACACAACCCGGGGGTCCAAAATCCCAAATAAGGATCTGATCGCATGCCGTTTGCTCCGACACCGACCGGGTGGGTTAAATTGACGTGTGCGAACTGACGGAATCCGATTTGGATTCCCGGATTGGGTTGGGCGTTGAAATGACGGATCTCAAAATAACCCGTCTAAAGGGTCAAAACACACAACCCAGCGGTCCAAAATCCCAAATAAGGATCGATCGGCATGCCGTTTGCTCCGACACGACCGTGTCGGTGAAATTGACATGTGCGAACTGACGGAATCCGATTTGTATTCCCGGATTGGGTTGGGCGTTGAAATGACAGATCTAAAAAAAACCTTAGTCTAAAAGGTAAAAACACACATCTGTGGGTCCAAAATCACAAATAGGGATCTGATCCGCGTGCCGTTTGCTCCGACACAACGGGTGGGTTAAATTGACGTGTGCGAACTGACGGAATCCGATTGGATTCCTGGATTGGGTTGGGCGTTGAAATGACGGATCTAAAAAAACCTAGTCTAAAAGGTAAAAACTGTAAGACCCTCGAATTCCGTCGTATTTTTTTTTCGTATTTATGTGTGTATATTGTGTTGAGTATGTATGTACGTATTTACGTGGATATTAAAATAGTATAATACGTGTACATGTGTTTATATTAAACGTAATAATGTATGTATTGCATGATGATAGTGTGAATATAATACCATGTACATATTGCATGTATAGAAGCTTGGTATGCATGGTTTTCTGCATGAATTAGGGTTCTAGCCGAAGGCCCTTTTGGCGTCAATCCCCTGGCCGTTGAGGTGGTGTTAGCGTCCAACCCTGGACGCCAACACTCACTCCGGCGTCCAGAGATATGGACGTCAACTTCTCTGGCCTACATGCGCAGCAGAGCTGCTATCTTCTGAAGCAAGGCATGGCAACCATTGGGGGATGTCCCCCAACAGCTCTGAGGGTGTCCCATCACCTTAGTGAGTGGGGGAAAGACCCTCTTTAGGTCTGAACCCGAATTGGCTCACCCCATTCTTCCCCTTCACCCTTGCAAGAGGAGAGAGGTGAGAAAGAAAAACCCTAGAGCTATCTGTGAGAAAAACCCAATTTGAACCCCTAAAATCTGACCCCTTGAAGCTGGTTTTGAAGATCTTCTGCATCAAGGAGGGAGCTGAAGCAAAGGGGAAGGCTTCCCCATCATCCCCTCGGCGTGGAGATCAACCAGAAGCTCGGAGGAAGGCGATCTTGGAGGTGCTTCTGCAACTTCTTGGAACTGCCTAAGAGGTCTTCTTTGAGCTATAAATTTCTTGGAGGATTTTTAGAGAGGCAAGTGACCTATCTATGGTATCCTCGTATAGTCTAGGAGGTTTTTATGATTTTATGGAATTTCCCTCGAGTCCTAGACCCTCCATTTCACCCAAATTTCAGAGCTCGGTCTGTGTTTCTGCACAGACCTGAGTAAACGGCAAGGTCCCTGGACGCCTGTGATGATCTTGGCGTCCATCGACCCTACCGCTGACTCTGAGTCAGCGGCCAGAGACCGCCGTCTAGTTCTTCAGGACAGAACAGTGAGCTGTTCTGTCCCTCTTATACGTTAATTTCGTTATGATTTCCGTGATGAGGATATATGGTATTCCTATAAGCTATGTATTTTGTGGATTGTGGTTGTGAATGAATGTGGTGTGTTGGTGAATGTGGAAAATTGGTGTCTTTAAACTTGTGGGCATAACTTGTAGATAATTCTTGCAAATTAATGTTCCATGATTAGGATTAGTTAAATGTCTTGTTTTCAGTCTATCCATGAAGAATTGTGGGACATGTATGTATGTTCTGAATTTTTGTAATTCATGCATACTTGTGGAATTGCTAGAAAGTTCGATTCGGTAAAATGAAAGCATGTAAAAATGGGTTGTGGTAACGGATTTATAAATGTATGAATTAGGATGATGTTGTATCCTGAAATCATGCATTAGTGTTTTCTGTGCAAAACAGTAAGTGGGTAAATTTCAAATGTGTTAGACCCATGTTAGCATAAGTTGTGAATAATATGCTAATTAGGTGTTTGATTTTCTGTAAATCCTATTTAGTTCAGAAAAATCTGAAAAATTGAGGGTATGATTTTGAACCTGAAAACAGCATGTGGTTAAAATTTCAGGTTATTTGGAACAGTAAATAAAAAGTTATGTGTTTTCATGTGAATTGTGAATAATTCGTACATATGATTGTAATGTGATTTTATTTTGTTTAAAACAGCATGATGGGTGTGTTTACTATGTGTTAAATCTTGAAAACTCTCTAGTACCATGTTAGGAAAACAGAGGTGTTCATGTGAGTAAGAAAGTGTGAATGAAATGAAGAGGGCCAAGTGTAAAACCATGTGTAAAACGTTAAATGTGTAAAAGTGTAAACTGTGCAATGTGATACTGCTTCCGAGAAGGCAGTGGAGCTGTATCAGGGAAAAGTCCCCCTGAGAAAGTTCATTGTGTTAAGTGACCCTAAGGCATTAGGGGGAAATCCTGGAGGTGGACAAGTACCACTGGTTAGGGCGGAGACTGTTCTCCCGGTCTGCGCAGTTCAAGAGTCACCATTGCATTGCCTAGATGGTGCCTATGTTTATGTGATGTGAATGTGTCTTCTTGGTGGTTTGGACTATGTGTCACGGCACCTAAATGTGTAAAGGTAATGTGTAAAGTGTATGTGACCATGTGTAAATGGGTAAGTGACATGTGAATGTGTATGTGTAAAGTGTAACCATGTGAAAAGAGGAAATTGTGAAAAAGAAAATGTGAAAATCTAGATGTGCAATGTGTTATTGAAACCATGTGAGGCTAAGTCTGAAACCATGTGAATTCAGAAAATGCATGTTATCCTTCTTGTGTTTATGTATGCAAAGTGTTAGAAACCCATGATAGGGACAACAAAATGAATATGTGTGCAAGATGGCATGATGGATTGTTCATAGATTATGTTTTAAGCAATGTTGTAGCTCTCATGTGTTGAATTATAGCCTTTGGACCATGTGAAATCAGCAACCTAAAGCATGTGAAAAAGTTATGTATGTACTTAAGAACATGTAGAATTCATGCTAATTATGTTCTCCGTTTATGTATGTAAGTTGTCCATGTTGATAACTCTCATGTTTGGTTCTTTATAAGGTTAAAGTTCATAGTGAACGGATTAGAGACCATGTGATAGGTGAATGTTATATTTTTGAAATCTGAAAGCATGCGTTATGTATAAAATTGTAGAACCTTCATGATAGGTTGAAAACTTAAATGGACTAGCATGCTATGTGTTGCTAATTGTATGTGCTTGTAGAAACCACTAGGACTTGTACGTGTATATCATGTATAGTGTTACTTGCTGAGTCCCTGGACTCACTCCTTGCTTCGGCGTACAGGTGTAGTTGGTGACACGACACCGTTGGAGGAGACGGTGGAGACGGACTCCGAGCGCGGAGACTAGTTACTTGGAGCTTCTTTGTGATGTGTACTTCGTCGTATGTACTTGAACATTGTATTAGGATTATCATGAAAAGAATGTAATATGTGGACATTTTGTATCTCTATTTCAGCAATTTAAATCATGTGATTTTAGTTCCTTTTTGCAAATGGTAAACGCATGTATGTTTAATGTGGATGATGAATGAATGGAGATAGTTCTCTTTTACTTCCGCTACTCTGTTATATATATTCGCGTGTATCTCAGCTGTTTGTATCGTGGGTAAATGTCCACAGTGAGGACTCTCGCTATACCGACGTGGGTTGGTAAAACCGTACCAGTGTAACGAGGGCCGTCACAAAAACACACAACCCGGGGGTCCAAAATCCCAAATAGGGATCTGATCGGCGTGCCGTTCACTCCGACACAAACGGCGGGGGTTAAATTGACGTGTGTGAACTGACGGAATCTGATTTGGATTCTCGGATTGGGTTGGGCATTGAAATGACGGATCTAAAAAAACCCGTCTAAAGGGTCAAAACACACAACCCGGCGGTCCAAAATCCCAAATAGGGATCTGATCGGCTTGCCGTTTGCTCCGACACGACCGGGTCGGTGAAATTGACATGTGTGAACTCACGGAATCCGATTTGGATTCCCGGATTGGGTTGGGCGTTGAAATGATGGATCTAAAAATAAGCCGTCTAAAGGGTCAAAACACACAACCCAGCGGTCCAAAATCCGAATAGGGATCTGATCGGCATGCTGTTTGCTCCGACATGACCTGGTCGGTGAAATTGACATGTGCGAACTGACGGAATCGATTTGGATTCCCGGATTGGGTTGGGCGTTGAAATGACGGATCTAAAAAAAACCCTAGTCTAAAAGGAAAAAAACACACAGCCCGGGGGTCCAAAATCCAAATAGGGATCTGATCGGCGTTGCCGTTCACTCCGACACAACCGGGTGGGTTAAATTGACGTGTGCGAACTGACGGAATCCGATTTGGATTCTCGAATGGGTGGGCGTTGAAATGACGGATCTAAAAAAACCCGAGTCTAAGGGGTCAAAACACACAACAAGGGGGTCCAAAATCCCAAATAGAGATCTGATCGGCATGCCGTTTGCTCCGACACGACCGGGTGGGTTAAATTGACGTGCGCGAACTGACAGAATCCGATTTGGATTCCCGGATTGGGTTGGGCGTTGAAATGACGGATCTCAAAAAACCCCATCTAAAGGGCCAAAACACACAACCCAGCGGTCCAAAATCCCAAATATGGATCTGATCGGCATGCAGTTTGCTCCGACACGACCGGGTCGGTGAAATTGACATGTGCGAACTAACGGAATCCGATTTGGATTCACGGATTGGGTTGGGCGTTGAAATGACAGATCTAAAAAAAACCCTAGTCTAAAAGGTAAAAACAACACAACCGGGGGTCCAAAATCCCAAATAGGGATCTGATCGGTGGTCGTTCACCGTCCGACAACCGGGTGGGTAAATTGACGTGTGCGAATGACGGAATCCGATTTGGATTCCTGGATTGGGTTGGGCGTTGAAATGACGAATCTAAAAAAACCCTAGTCTAAAAGGTACAAAACACAACCCGGGGGTCCAAAATCCCAAATAGGGATCTGATCGGCGGCCGTTCACTGCGACACAACTGGGTGGGTTAAATGACGTGTGTGAACTGACTGAATCTGATTTGGATTCCCGGATTGGGTAGGGCATTGAAATGACGGATCTAAAAAAACCCGTCTAAAGGGTCAAAACACACAACCGGCGGTCCAAAATCCCAAATAGGGATCTGATCGGCATGCCGTTTGCTCCGACACGAACCGGGTCGGTGAAATTGACATGTGCGAACTGACGGAATCCGATTTGGATTCCCGGATTGGGTTAGGCGTTGAAATGACGGATCTAAAAAAAACCCTAGTCTAAAAGGTAAAAACACACAGCCCGGGGGTCCAAAATCCCAAATAGGTATCTGATCGGCGTGCCGTTTGCTCCGACACATCCGGGTGGGTTAAATTAACGTGTGCGAACTGACGGAATCCGATTTGGATTCCCGAATTGGGTTGGGCGTTAAAATGACGGATCTAAAAAAACCCGAGTCTAAGGGGTCAAAACACACAACCAGGGTCCAAAATCCAAATAGGGATCTGATCGGCGTGCCATTCACTCCGACATAACCGGTTGGTTTAAATTGACGTGTGCGAACTGACGGAATCCGATTTGGTTCCCGAATTGGGTTGGCGTTGAAATGACGGATCTAAAAAAAACCCTAGTCTAAGGGGTCAAAAACACCCAAACAGGGGGCAAAATCCCAAATAGAGATCTGATCGGCATGCCGTTTGCTCCGACACGACCGGGTGGGTTAAATTGACGTGTGCGAACTGACGGAATCCGATTTGGATTCCCGGATTGGGTTGGGCGTTGAAATGATGGATCTAAAAAAAACCCGTCTAAAGGGTCAAAACACACATCCCGGGGGTCCAAAATCCCAAATAGGGATCTGATCGGCATGCTGTTTGTCCGACACGACCGGGTGGTTAAATTGACGTGTGCGAACAGACGGAATCCGATTTGGATTCCCGATTGGGTTGGGCGTTGAAATGACGGATCTAAAAATAACCCGTCTAAAGGGTCAAAACACACAACCCAGCGGTCCAAAATCCCAAATAGGGATCTGATCGGCATGCCGTTTGCTCCGACACGACCGCCAGTGTGAAATGACATGTGCGAACTCACGGAATCCGATTTGGATTCCCGGATTGGGTTGGCGTTGAAATGATGGATCTAAAAAAAACCCTAGTCTAAAAGGTAAAAACACACAACCCGGGGGTCCAAAATCCAAATAGGGATCTGATCGGCGTGCCGTTCACTCCGACACAATCGGGTGGGTTAAATTGACGTGTGCGAACTAACGGAATCCGATATGGATTCTCGAATTGCGTTGGGCGTTGAAATGACGGATCTAAAAAACCTGAGTCTAAGGGGTCAAAACACACAACCAGGGGGTCCAAAATCCCAAATAGAGATCTGATCGGCATGCCGTTTGCTCCGACACGACCGGGTGGGTTAAATTGACGTGTGAGAACTGACGGAATCCGATTTGGATTCCCAGATTGGGTTGGGCGTGAAAAGACGGATTAAAAAAAAACCATCTAAAGTCAAAACACACAACCCGGGGGTCCAAAATCCCAATAGGGATCTGATCGGCATGCCGTTGCTTCGACACGACCGGGTGGGTTAAATTGACGTGTGCTAACTGACGAATCCGATTTGGATTCCCGGATTGGGTTGGGCGTTGAGATGACGGATCTAAAAAAAACCCGTCTAAAGGTCAAAACACACAACCCGGGGGTCCAAAATGTCCTATAGGGATCTAATCGGCATTGTCGTTTGCTCCAATACGACCGGTCGGTGAAATTGACATGTGCGAACTGACGGAATTCGATTGGATTCCCGGATTGGGTTTGGCGTTGAAATGATGGATCTAAAAAAAACCCTAGTCTAAAGGTAAAAACACACAATCCGGGGGTCCAAAATCCCAAATAGGGATCGATCGGCGGGCCGTTTATCTCGCCCAACCGGGTGGGTTAAATTGACGTGTGCGAACTGACGGAAACCGATTTGGATTCCGGAATGGGTTTGGCGTTGAAATGACAGATCTAAAAAAACCCGAGTCTAAGGGGTCAAAACACACAACCAGGGTCCAAAATCCCAAATAGAGATCTGATCGCATGTCGTTTGCTCCAACCAACCGGGTGGTTAAATTGACGTGTGCGAACGACGGAATCGATTTGGATTCCGGATTGGGTTGGGCGTTGAAATGACGGATCTAAAAAAAACCCGTCTAAAGGGTCAAAACAAACACACACCCAGGAGTCCAAAATCCAAATAGGGATCTGATCGGCATGCCGTTTGCTCCGTCACATCCGGTTGGTGAAAGTGACATGTGCGAACTGACGGAATCCGATTTGGATTCTCGGATTGGGTTGGGCGTTGAAATGATGGATCTAAAAAAAACTTAAGTCTAAAGGGTCCAAACACACAACCGGGGCTCCAAATCCCAAATGGGGATCTGATCGGCTTGCTGTTCACTCTCACACAACCGGGTGGGTCAAATTGATGTGTGCGAACTGACGGAATCCGATTTTGATTCCCGGATTGGGTTGGACGTTGAAATGACGAAGCTAAAAAAAATCCCTAAAGGGTCAAAACACACAACCCGGGGGTCCAAAATCCCAAATAGGGATCTGATCGGCATGTCGTTTGCTCCGACATGACCGGGTGGGTCAAATTAACTTTTGTGAACTGACAAAATCCGATTTGGATTCCCGGATTGAGTTGGGCGTGAAATGACAGATCTAGAAAAAACCCTAGTCTAAAGGGTCAAAACACACAACCCGGGGGTCCAAAATCCCAAATAGGGATCTGATCGGCATGCCGTTCGCTCCGACACAACCGGGTGGGTTAAATTGACGTGTGCGAACTGACAGAATCCGATTTGGATTCCCAAATTGGGTTGGGCGTTGAAATGACGGATCTAAAAAAAACCCTAGTCTAAGGGGTCAAAACACACAACCAGGGGGTCCAAAAGCCTAAATAGAGATCTGATCGGGGTGGCGTTCACTCCGACATGACCGGGTGGGTTAAATTGATGTGTGCGAACTGACGGAATCCGATTTGGATTTCGGATTGGGTTGGGCATTTTTTTTTTTGGTAAGTAATACCAGAGTTTTATATTGATTTAGAAATCTAATAATGTAGAAGATGAGGGTCCATGCTACCACAGCCCAGTAGCTATGTACCCGACAGGTGCCAAGAAGCACTCTAAGAGAGGTGCAAACATGCAACACATGCAACACCCTAAAAACACAAGAAGATCAAGATAATCGAATGTTGAAGTTTCCGACTATTCTCATGGATCTGTGAGAGATAGTATGCCCCTGAGTACTGGCCTTAGTAATAGTCCGAACATCAGCAAGGATGGAAAGTAGAACTTGCACCTTACTTCTGGATTTGGATTCGAAAATCCGAGTGCACCTTTTCTTCCAAATCCACCAAAGCGCAGCTCCAAAAGCAGCAAAGGCAACACAGGTGGCAACACCAGAAGAATGGAAACTCGAGAGCAAGGTTGTACATTCGGAAAGTAAAGTATTCAAAGGCCTGCGATGGATCTCCAACCGATGCAATAGCTGCATCCAAAGCCAGGAAGAGTAAGAGCACTGGAAGAAGAGATGGTTGACATGCTCATCGCTCAACTTACAGAGGATACAAATATTGGGACCATAGAAATTCCTTCTTTGTAGAACATCAAACATTGGGATACCACCCATCAGCACTTGCCAAGCATGGAGGGAAAACTTCTGAATAGTAGGTCGCTTCCAGACAAGGTGAACCCAAGGAACTTTCGGGTAGACGCACTGGAAGAAGAGATGGTTGACATGCTCATGCTCAACTTACAGAGGATACAAATATTGGGACCACAGAAATTCTTCTTTGTAGAACATCAAACGTTGGGATACCACCATCAGCACTTGCCAAGCATGGAGGGAAAACTTCTGAATAGTAGGTCGCTTCCAGATAAGGTGAACCCAAGGAACTTTCGGGTAGACAACTCTTTTAAGATCATAAATAAAATTTCTGCTGATAGGATTATGGTGATGTCTCCATGCAATAGAATCTTCATAGTTAGCATAAAGGGGGATGCTAAGAATACGAGGCCACAGAAGAAACATCTCACTAGAAGTTGGTGTAGGGAGGCACCATCTCCCATCTTGGATGAGGTAGCTAACAGTTACATGAACAGGTAGGCCAAGCTGAAATCTGATATAATTACCCCCCATAGGAATTAAGATCCAAAGTGTTAGCTTGGATTATAATGATGCTATTGTTTGGAACCATGGAAAATTCAATACAAAAGAGGCGTGGAATCAAATTAGGCAACATAATCAGAAAGTGGGCTGGGCGGATTGGGTCTGGAAAGGTCCCACTGTCCAACGCTTTTCCTTAACCACTTGCAGGCTATCATTCATAAACTTCCTACCATCAACAATTTGAGGAAGCGAGGATTTCATATTCCCAGTAGATGTATTCTTTGCTGCAATTCAGAGGAAGTGAGGACCATCTTTTCTTAAATGCCCGTATTCTATACAAGTTTGGGGTGAGATTCTTAGCAGGTTAAACATCAAAAGGCCTCTCAAAACTACTATTTGGTGGATATGGCGTGAAAGGTGCTTGAGGACTTTTGAAGGAAAGGAAAGAACTAAAATGCAGCTGCTTATTATTATCCTCATGGACATAAAATCTGCATGGAAGCTTTGAAGTACAAATCGCCTACCCCAAGGGAGATAGAAATTCTCAAGAGATTCAACATTACAATCTTGTAATCTTCTTCTTCTTCTAGCATTGCTTTAGTCTTGTTAGTCTCATAGTCCACAACTTGTGTGGTCATGAGATCTCTATCCTGGAAATACTAAGGTTGAGGGCGGTGGAGTGAGAACATTCCACTCTGTGAGGTGGGGTGCGCTCTCCTGCACTCCATTAGTGTGTTCCTTCTATGCTCGACTCTCTTATGGACATAGACTTTGTACTTTATAATCTTTTTTAATACATTTTTGCTTACTTACCAAAAAAAAAAAGCCTCCACGCCAGTCTATTTTGCAGGAAGTTCAATCTCTTCGTAGCAGCTTTCATCTTGATGGGTTTGCAACAAATCTAGCTCGTCTCCTATTTCGGGCTACTATTTGGTGGATCTGGAGAGAGAGGTGTAATCGCACATTTGATGATATCTGTAATCCGGCAATTCATACTTCTATGTCTATTATTCAAGATGCTAGAAGTTGTGTGGAAGCTCTTCCGTACAAACTCCCATTATCTGGTCGGTCTCAGTCTATTTGTAAAAGGTTCATATTAGAATCAATAATTCGATGTAGTCATCAGGTTGTGATGTCACATTGAACCTAGCTTTGGAGGTCTTTTTGCTTATCCTTGCTTTGGCTTTGCTGTTTGTAGCACTGAGTCTTACTCAAGTCCTTCTATTGTACTTTCTTTTCTTCATTAATTAATCATTCTCTTGGTAACACAAATCACGAAAGAAGAAATTACTAAGGTGGTTTTTCAATCTCCCAAAGGCAAGAGTCCGGGTCCAGATGGTTTTCCTGCTGAATTCTTTCAATACTCTGGGAAGTTGTGTGGTGAGCATGTCATAGAGGCTGTCCATCATTTCTTTTGGAATTCTAGAATGCTTAAGCATCTAAATTGCACTTTCATTGCTTTAATCCCGAAATCTGATGGAGCTGATTCTTTTGATCAATACCGGCCTATATCTCTTTGCAATTTTGTCTACAAAGTCATCTCCAAGATTCTTGCTAATCGCTTGCAGAAAGTTATGCACAAACTTATTAGCCCGAATCAATCTGCATTCATCAAAGGGAGATCGATCCATGATAACATTCTTATCACTAATGATATTGTCAAAGATCTTCACTCCAAAACCAAAGGGAATATCATATGTTTTAAGGCTGACCTCAGGAAAGCTTTTGATTCTTTGAATAGGGATTTCATTTATTACATGATGACTAAAATGGGATTTCAAGAGAAATGGATCAACTGGATTAAGAATTGCATTGAGAATCCTTCTTATTCGGTTCTTCTTAAAGGTTCTCCCACTGGTTTCTTTAATGGTAGAAATGGGGTCAGGCAAGGAGATCCACTATCTCCCTACCTTTTTACTATTGCTATGGAGGGATTATCCTGTCTTCTGGAGGATGCTGTCCAAAATGGTAATCTCAAGGTTCCTTCGGCTGGTCAATTGAGGCTATCTCATGTTGTTTTTGCTGATGATTTGATCATCTTTTTAAAGAATGATGTCCAATCTGTTGTTACCTTCGGAGTTTGCTGAATGACTTGCTACTTGTTCTGGCCTTAAGTTGAATCATGACAAAAGTAAGCTCTTTCTCGGTGGAGGTGTTCTGAATAAAGATGACTTTCTGCACATTCTTGATGTAGGGGATGGAACACTACCTGTCCTTACCTTGGACTTCCTCTTTTGTCTTCCAGTATTAAGAAGGTGCATTGTATTTCTCTCATTGACAAGATCTCTAAAAGACTCAAATCTTGGAAGAATAGACTTCTCTCTAAGGCGGGCAGGCTTGAATTGATTAGATCGGTTTTGCAATCCTATTCCATCTATTGGAGTTCGGCTTTTTATTCCTAGTGGTCTGATTACTCAAGTTGAAAACATCCTTAGAGACTTCTTCTGGAAGGGTTGCTCTGATAAGTCTGTCATGAACACTGTTAAGTGGAGTATGATATGTAGGCCGAAGAAGGAAGGGGGTCTGGGGATTAGAAGACTCAAAGACTGGAACCGAGCTGCATCTATCAAGAATCTTTGGGATGTTTTACAAAGAAGAAACTCTATCTGGATTGATTGGATCTATAGAAAGTATCTGATAAAGAAAACATCTGGTTGATCAAATGTAGATCCTATTATTCTAGTGCTTGGAAGGGCGTCCTCAAAGAAAGAGAATGGATGCAAGATCAGATCCTTACTATGGCTATTCTTTTAACATGTGGTTTGATCCTTGGCTGGATGGGAAAAGCATCTTTCAAACCTATGGTGATAACATCCGTCACCACCTTGGTGCCAGCAAAGATTGCACTATTGGCCACTTTATTACCCAGGGTAATTAGAATCTGCCGCCTCCAACTTCTCATGAAAGCTTAGTCTTTGGCCTATTATTAGGCAAACTATCATTCATACAGGGCAAAGAGAGATAAGATTCAGTGGAAGCATAATGGGGGAACTTTTACATTGCTTCTGCGTGGAATGTCATTCGAGATCATCATCAGGAAGACCAACATCACTCTTGGATATGGGGTAAGCCGGGTGCACACAAAATTCAACATTTGTCCTTGGCAGCTCATAATAGTGCTTTGTTAACTCAAGACCACTAAAAAGGAAAGGAGTTCAATTGGCAAATCGATGAACACTTTGTAATCAGAAAGAGGAAAGTAATAGCCATCTTTTTTTCAAATGTCAATTCAGCAGATGGATTTGGAAGGAAATAATCAAAATATTCAGTTCAATAGAGCCCTAGAGGATGATCTGGATAAAGAGATAGAGAAGCTCAAAGATAATTTCCCTATCCATAATGTGGCCTGGAAAATTGCACAATTAGCTCTTAAGGCTACGATCTGGTGAATTTGGCCTGAGAGATGTCTGAGAATTTTTGAAGGAAAGCACAGATCCAATATGCAGCTCCTTATTAGTATATTGTTTGACATCAAGATTTGTATAGAGGGGGCCAGGTTCTCTGCGCCATCAAGAGAGAGAAGGAGATTCTGAAGCATTCAACATTACAATCAATTAATCTTTCTCTGTTTTCTTTTTTTCAGAATTGTTACTCATAGTCTACAACTTGTGTAGTCATGAGGGGTAGTCTGGAATCCTTGTGTGAGGGCGGTGGAGTGAGAACATTCCACCTCTTTGAGGTGGGGTGCACTCTCCTGATCTCCATTAGGATGTTCCTCCTTTGCCCTGCGATTTTGTTGGGCATCGGCTTGTAAATTCGTTCTCTTTCAATATAGTTTACTTACGAAAAAAAAATTCATTCTCTTGGTTGACTTACCAAAAAAAATAATAATAATTAATAGATTCACCATCCAACCAAGGGTCTCCCACAAGTTAATTGAATCCCCTTTACCAATCTTGTAGATAACCTGAGTTCTCATCCAATCTCTGGCATGAAGAATACCCTTCCAGGCGTGAGAATGGTAGACTTGCAGCTTGGCAGACCAAATAGTACTTTTCTTAAGGTATTTACTTCTCACCCAATCTGTCCATAGATTATGATTGTGAGACATGATCCTCCAAAGCTGCATTGAAAGCATTGCTGATTCCAGGTAGAAAGACGTCTTAGCCCCAGCCCACCTTCATCTTTAGGCCTACACAACCAGTCCCACTTCACAAAATGGAAAGGTTTGTAGTCCCCAGAAGCATGCCAGAAGAAATTTGTCAGCATTCTTTCAACATCACCAATCAGTCTTTTGGGCAATATGAAAGAGACCACCCAATAAAGAGCATATGAATTCAATACAGACCTGATCAATTCCACCCTTCCAGCTATAGATAGCATTCTGGTTTTCCAAGAAGCAATGCGCTTAGATATTTTGTGGAGGATTGGTGCACAGTGCATGCTTGTCAAAGAAGTAGAAAATAAAGGAAGGCCAAGATAGGTAGAAGGTAAGACGCCCTCCTGAACTCCCAATGCATGAAGCAAAGAACCTTTGGGTTGGGCGTTGAAATGATGGATCTAAAAAAAACCCGTCTAAAGGGTCAAAACACACAACCCGGGGGTCCAAAATCCCAAATAGAGAACTGATCGTCATGTCGTTTGCTCCGACACGATTGGGTCGGTGAAATTGACATGTGCGAACTGACGGAATCCGATTTGGATTCCCGGATTGGGTTGGACGTTTTTTTTCGGTAAGATTGGGTTGGGTTGGGCGTTGAAATGACGGATCTAAAAAAATCTGAGTCTAAAGGGTCAAAACACACAACCGGGGCTCCAAAATCCAAATAGGGATCTGATCAGCGTGCCGTTCACTCTCACACAACAGGGGTGTGTCAAATTGACGTGCGCGAACTGACGGAATCCGATTTGGATTCCCGGATTGGGTTGGCGTTGAAATGACGGATCTAAAAAAACCACACAACCCAGGGGTCCAAAATACCAAATAGAGATCTGATTGCCGTGCCGTTCACTCCGACACGACCGGGTGGTTAAATTGGCGTGTGTGAACTGACGGAAACTGATTTGGATTCCCATATTAGGTTGGGCGTTGAAATGACGGATCTAAAAAAAACCCGAGTCTAAGAGGTCAAAACACACAACTAGGGGGTCCAAAATCCCAAATAGAGATCTGATCGGCATGCGTTTACTTCGACACGACCGGGTGGGTTAAATTGACGTGTACGAACTAACGGAATCCGATTTGGATTCCCGGATTGGGTGGGCGTTGAAATGACGGATGTAAAAATAACCCATCTAAAGGATCAAAATACACAACCCGGCGGTCCAAAATCCCAAATAGGGATCTGATCGGCATGTTCTTTGCTCCGACACGACCGGGTCGGTGAAATTGACATGTGCGAACTGACGGAATCCGATTTGGATTCCCGGATTGGGTTGGGCGTTGAAATGACGGATCTAAAAAAAACACTAGTCTAAAAGGTAAAAACACACAACCCAGGGGTCCAAAATCCCAAATAGGGATCTGATCGGCGTGCCGTACGCTCCGACATCACCGGGTGGGTTAAATTGACGTGTGCGAACTGACGGAATCCGATTTGGATTCCCGAATTGGGTTGGGCGTTGAAATGATGGATCTAAAAAAACCATAGTCTAAGGGGTCAAAACACACAACTAGGGGGTCCAAAATCCAAATAGAGATCTGATCGGCATGTCGTTTGCTACGACACCACCGGGTGGGTTAAATTGATGTGTGCGAACTGACGGAATCCGATTTGGATTCCCGGATTGGGTTGGGCGTTGAAATGACGGATCTAAAAAAAACCCGTCTAAAGGGTCTAAACACACAACCCGGGGGTTCAAAATCCCAAATAGGGATCTGATCGGCATGTTGTTTGCTCCGACACGACCGGGTCGGTGAAATTGACATGTGCGAACTGACGGAATCCGATTTGGATTCCCGGATTGGGTTGGGTGTTAAAATGACGGATCTAAAAAAAACCCTAGTCTAAAAGGTAAAAACACACAACCCAAGGGTCCAAAATCCCAAATAGGGATCTGATCGGCGTGCCGTACGCTCCGACATAACGGGTGGGTTAAATTGACGTGGGCGAACTGACGGAATCCGATTTGGATTCGCGAATTGGGTTGGGCGTTGAAATGACGGATCTAAAAAAACCCTAGTCTAAGGGGTCAAAACACACAACCAGGGGGTCCAAAATCCCAAATAGAGATCTGATCGGCATGCCGTTTGCTCCAACAGGACCGGGTGGGTAAATTGACGTGTGCGAACTGACGGAATCCGATTTGGATTCCCGGATTAGGTTGGGCGTTAAAATGACGGATCTAAAAAAAACCCATCTAAAGGGTCAAATGACACAACCCGGGGGTCCAAAATCCCAAATAGGGATCTGATCGGCATGTCGTTTGCTCTGACACCACCGGGTGGGTTAAATTGATGTGTGCGAACTGACGGAATCGATTTGGATTCCCGGATTGGGTTGGGCGTTGAAATGACGGATCTAAAAAAAACCGTCTAAAGGGTGAAAACACAAAACCCGGGTGGTCAAAATCCCAAATAGGGATCTGATCGGCATGCCGTTTGCTCCAACACGACTGGGTCGGTGAAATTGACATGTGCGAACTGACGGAATCCAATTTGGATTCGCGGATTGGGTTGGACGTTGAAATGACGGATCTAAAAAAATTTGAGTCTAAAGGGTCAAAACACACAACCGGGGCTCCAAAATCCCAAATAAGGATCTGATCGGCGTGCCGTTCACTCTCACATAACCGGGTGGGTGAAATTTACGTGCGCGACCTGATGGAATCTGATTTGGATTCCCGGATTGGGTTGGGCGTTGAAATGACGGATCTAAAAAAAACCCTACTCTAAAGGGTGAAAACGCACAACCCGGGGGTCCAAAATCCCAAATAGGGATCT
The DNA here is from genome assembly GCA_014218235.1 of Colocasia esculenta. NCBI lineage: Eukaryota > Viridiplantae > Streptophyta > Magnoliopsida > Alismatales > Araceae > Colocasia > Colocasia esculenta. Next base: position 104,754,504 of record CM024760.1, on the reverse strand, counting down.
GATCGGCATGTCGTTTGCTCCGACATGGCCGGGTGGGTCAAATTGACGTTTGCGAACTGACAAAATCCGATTTGGATTCCCGGATTGGGTTGGGCGTTGAAATGTCGGATCTAAAAAAAACCCTAGTCTAATGGGATAAAACACACAACCGGGGGTCCAAAATCCAAAATAGGGATCTGATCGGCGTGCCGTTTGCTCCGACACAACCGGGTGGGTTAAATTGACGTGTGCGAACTAACGGAATCGGATTTGGATTCCCGAATTGGGTTGGGCGTTGAAATGACGGATCTAAAAAAACCCTAGTCTATGGGGTCAAAACACACAACCAGGGGGTCCAAAAGCCTAAATAGCGATCTGATCGGCGTGGCGTTCACTCCGACATGACCGGGTGGGTTAAATTGACGTGTGCGAACTGACAGAATCCGATTTGGATTCCCGGATTGGGTTGGGCGTTGAAATGACGGATCTAAAAAAAACCCATCTAAAGGGTCAAAACACACAACCCGGTGGTCCAAAATCCCAAATAGGGTTCTGCTCATCATGCCGTTTGCTCCGACACGACCGGGTCGGTGAAATTGACATGTGCGAACTGACGGAATCCGATTTGGATTCCCAGATTGGGTTGGGCGTTGAAATGGACGGATCTAAAAAAACCCTAGTCTAAAGGGTCAAAACACACAACCCGGTGGTCCAAAATCCCAAATAGGGTTCTGCTCATCATGCCGTTTGCTCCGACACGACCGGGTCGGTGAAATTGACATGTGCGAACTGACGGAATCCGATTTGGATTCCCAGATTGGGTTGGGCGTTGAAATGACGGATCTAAAAAAAACCCTAGTCTAAAGAGTCAAAACACACAACCCGGGGGTCCAAAATCCCAAATAGAGATCTGTTCACCGTACCGTTCACTCCGACACGACCGGGTGGGTTAAATTGACGTGTGTGAACTGACGGAATCTGATTTGGATTCCCAGATTGGGGTGGGCGTTGAAATGACAGATCTAAAAAAATCTGAGTCTAAAGGGTCAAAACACACAACCGGGGCTCCAAAATCCCAAATAAGGATCTGATCGGCGTGTTGTTCACTCTCACACAACCGGGTGGGTGAAATTTACGTGCGCGAACTGACGGAATCCGATTTGGATTCCCGATTGGGTTGGGCGTTGAAATGACGGATCTAAAAAAAACCCTACTCTAAAGGGTGAAAACGCAATACCCGGGGGTCCAAAATCCCTAATATGGATCTGATCGGCATGCCGTTTGCTCCGACATGGCCGGGTGGGTCAAAATGACGTTTGCGAACTGACAAAATCTGATTTGGATTCCCGGATTGGGTTGGGCGTTGAAATGACAGATCTAAAAAAAACCCTAGTCTAAGGGGTCAAAACACACAACCCGGGAGTCTAAAATCTCAAATAGGGATCTGATCGGCATGCTGTTTGCTCCGACATGACCGGGTGGTTAAATTGACGTGCGCGAAGGATTCCCGGATTGGGTTGGGCGTTGAAATGACGCATCTAAAAAAAACCCGAGTCTAAAGGTTCAAAACACACAACCAGGGGGTCCAAAATCCCAAATAGGGATCTGAACGGCGTTCCGTTCACTCCGACACAACCGGGAGGGGTAAATTGACGTGTGCGAACTGACGGAATCCGATTTGGATTCCCGGATTGGGTTGGGCGCTGAAATGACGGATCTAAAAAAAACCCGTCTAAAGGGTCAAAACACACAACCCGAGGGTCCAAAATCCCAAATAGGGATCCGATCGGCATGCCATTTTCTCTGACACGACCGGGTGGGGGAAATTGACATGTGCGAACTGACGGAATCCGATTTGGATTCCTGGATTGGGTTGGGCGTTGAAATGACGGATCTAAAAAAACCAAAGTCTAAAGGGTCAAAACACACAATCGGGGATCCAAAATCCCAAATGGGGATCTGATCGGCGTGCCGTTCACTCTCACACAACTGGGTGGGTCAAATTGACGTGTGCGAACTGACAGAATCCGATTTGGATTCCCGGATTGGGTTGGACGTTGAAATGACGGATCTAAAAAAAACCCTAGTCTAAAGGGTCAAAACACACAACCCGGGGGTCCAAAATCCAAAATAGGGATCTGATTGGAATGTCGTTTGCTCTGACATGACCGGGTGGGTCAAATTGACGTTTGCGAACTGACAAAATCCGATTGGATTCCCGGATTGGGTTGGGCGTTGAAATGTCGGATCTAAAAAAAACCCTAGTCTAAAGGGTTAAAACACACAACCGGGGGTCCAAAATCCCAAATAGGGATCTGATCGGCGTGCCGTTCTCTCCGACACAACCGGGTGAGTTAAATTGACGTGTGCGAACTAACGGAATCCGATTTGGATTCCCGAAATGGGTTGGGCGTTGAAATGACGGATCTAAAAAAAGCCTAGTCTAAGGGGTCAAAACACACAACCAGGGGGTCCAAAAGCCTAAATGGAGATCTGATCGGCGTGGCGTTCACTCCGACATGACCGGGTGGGTTAAATTGACGTATGCGAACTGACGGAATCCGATTTGGATTCCCGTATTGGGTTGGGCGTTGAAATGACGGATCTAAAAAAAACCCGTCTAAAGGGTCAAAACACACAACCCGGTGGTCCAAAAATCCCAAATAGGGTTCTGATCGTCATGCCGTTTGCTCTGACAAGACCGGGTCGGTGAAATTGACATGTGCGAACTGACGGAATCCGATTTGGATTCCCAGATTGGGTTGGGCGTTGAAATGACGGATAAAAAAAAAACCCTAGTCTAAAGAGTCAAAACACACAACCCGGGGGTCCAAAATCCCAAATATAGATCTGTTCGCCATACCGTTCACTCCGACACGACCGGTGGGTTAAATTGACGTGTGTGAACTGACGGAATCTGATTTGGATTCCAAGATTGGGGTGGGCGTTGAAATGACGGATCTAAAAAAACACGAGTCTTAGGGGTCGAAACACACAACTAGGGGGTCTAAAATCACAAATAGAGATCTGATCGGCATGCCGTTTTCTTCGACACGACCGGCTGGTTTAAATTGACGTGTGCGAACTGACGGAATCCAATTTGGATTCTCGGATTGGGTTGGGCGTTGAAATGACGGATCTAAAAATAACTCGTCTTAAGGGTCAAAACACACAACCCGGCAGTCCAAAATCCCAAATAGGGATCTGATCGACATGCCATTTGCTCCGACACGACCGGGTCGGTGAAATTGACATGTGCGAACTGACGGAATCGATTTGATTCCCGGATTGGGTTGGGCGTTGAAATGACGGATCTAAAAAGACCCTAGTCTAAAAGGTAAAAACACACAACCCGGGGGTCCAAAATCCCAAATAGGGATCTGATCGGCGTGCCGTTCGCTCCGACACAACCGGGTGGGTTAAATTGACGTATGCGATCTGACGGAATCCGATTTGGATTCCCGAATTAGGTCGGCCGTTGAAATGACGGATCTAAAAAAAACCCATCTAAAGGGTCAAAAGACACAACCCGGGGGTCCAAAATCCCAAATACGGATCTGATCGGCATGTCGTTTGCTCTGACACCACCGGGTAGGTTATACTGATGTGTGCGAACTGACGGAATCCGATTTGGATTCCCAGATAGGGTTGGGCGTTGAAATGACGGATCTAAAAAAAACCCATCTAAAGGGTGAAAACACACAACCGGGGGTTCAAAATCTCAAATAGGGATCTGAACGGCATGCCGTTTGCTCCAACACGACCGGATCTGTGAAATTGACATGTGCGAACTGACGGAATCCAATTTGGATTCGCGGATTGGGTTGGGCGTTGAAATGACGGATCTAAAAAAAATTGAGTCTAAAGGGTCAAAACACACAACCAGGGATCCAAAATCCCAAATAAGGATCTGATCGGCGTGCCGTTCACTCTCACATAACCGGGTGGGTGATATTTACGTGCGCGAACTGACGGAATCCGATTTGGATTCCCGATTGGGTTGGGCGTTGAAATGACGGATCTAAAAAAAACCCTACTATAAAGGGTGAAAACGCACAACCCGGGGGTCCGAAATCCCAAATAGGGATCTGATCGGCATGCCGTTTGCTCCGACATGGCCGGGTGAGTCAAATTGACGTTTGCGAACTGACAAAATCCGATTTGGATTCCCGGATTGGGTTGGGCGTTGAAATGACGCATCTAAAAAAACCCGAGTCTAAAGGTTCAAAACACACAACCAGGGGGTCCAAAATCCCAAATAGGGATCTGAACGGCGTGCCGTTCACTCCGACAAAACCAGGTGGGGTAAATTGACGTGTGCGAACTGACGGAATCCGATTTGGATTCCCGGATTGGGTTGGGCATTGAAATGACGGATCTAAAAAAAACCCATCTAAAGGGTCAAAACAAACATCCCGGGGGTCCAAAATCCCAATAGGGATCAGATCGGCATGCCGTTTTCCCTGACACGACTGGGTGGGGGAAATTGACATGTGCGAACTGACAGAATCCGATTTTGATTCCTAGATTGGGTTGGGCGTTGAAATGACGGTTCTAAAGGGTCAAAACACACAACCGGGGCTCCAAAATCCCAAATGGGGATCTGATCGGCGTGCCGTTCACTCTCACACAACTGGGTGGGTCAAATTGACGTGTGCGAACTGATAGAATCCGATTTGGATTCCCGGATTGGGTTGGACGTTGAAATGACAGATCTAAAAAAAACCCTAGTCTAAAGGGTCAAAACACACAACCTGTGGGTCCAAAAGCCTAAATAGAGATCTGATCGGCGTGGCGTTCACTCCGACATGACCGGGTGGTTAAATTGACATGTGCGAACTGACGGAATCCGATTTGAATTCTCGGATTGGGTTGGGCGTTGATATGACGGATCTAAAAAAAACCCGTCTAAAGGGTCAAAACACACAACCCGGTGGTCCAAAATCCCAATAAGGTTCTGCTCGTCATGCCGTTTGCTCCGACACGACCGGGTCGGTGAAATTGACATGTGCGAACTGACGGAATCTGATTTGGATTCCCAGATTGGGTTGGGCGTTGAAATGACGGATCAAAAAAAAACCCTAGTCTAAAGAGTCAAAACACACAACCCGGGGGTCCAAAATCCCAAATAGAGATCTGTTCGCCATACCGTTCACTCCGACACGACCGGGTGGGTTAAATTGACGTGTGTGAACTGACGGAATCTGATTTGGATTCCAAGATTGGGGTGGGCGTTGAAATGACGGATCTAAAAAAACACGAGTGTTAGGGGTCAAAACACACAACTAGGGGGTCTAAAATAACAAATAGAGATCTGATCGGCATGCAGTTTGCTTCGACACAACCGGCTGGGTTAATTGACGTGTGCGAACTGACGGAATCCGATTTGGATTCTCGGATTGGGTTGGGCGTTGAAATGACGGATCTAAAAATAACCCGTCTAAAGTGTCAAAACACACAACCCGGCAGTCCAAAATCCCAAATAGGGATCTGATCGGCATGCCATTTGCACCGACACGACCAGGTCGGTGAAATTGACGTGTGCGAACTGACGTAATCCGATTTGGATTCCCGGATTGGGTTGCTCGTTGAAATGACGGATCTAAAAAGACCCTAGTCTAAAAGGTAAAAACACACAACCCGGGGGTCCAAAATCCCAAATAGGGATCTGATCGGCGTTCTGTTCGCTCCGACACAACCGGTGGGTTAAATTGACGTATGCGAACTGACGGAATCCGATTTGGATTCCCGAATTAGGTCGGCCGTTGAAATGACGGATCTAAAAAAACACGAGTCTAAGCGGTCAAAACACACAACCAGGGGGTCCAAAATCCCAATAGAGATCTGATCGGCATGACGTTTACTCCGACTCGACCTGGTGGGTTAAATTGACGTGTCCGAACTGACGGAATCCGATTTGGATTCCCGGATTAGGTTGGGCGTTGAAATGACGGATCTAAAAAAAACCTGTGTAAAGGGTTAAAACACACAACCCGGGGGTCCAAAATTCCAAATAAGGATCTGATCGGCATCCCGATTGGTCCGACACGACCGGGTGGGTTAAATTGACGTGTGCGAACTGACGGAATCCGATTTGGATTCCCGGATTGGGTTGGGCATTGAAATGAGGGATCTAAAAAAAACCTGTCTAAAGGGTCAAAACACACAACCCGGGGGTCCAAAATCCCAAATAGGCATCTGATCGGCATGCCGTTTGCTCCAACATGACCGGGTCGGTGAAATTGACATGTGCGAACTGACGGAATCCAATTTGGATTCCCGGATTGGGTTGGGCGTAGAAATGACAGATCTAAAAAAGTCTGAGTCTAAAGGGTCAAAACACACAACCGGGGCTCCAAAATCCCAAATAGGGATCTGATCGGCGTGCCGTTCACTCTCACACAACCGGGTGGGTGAAATTTACGTGCGCGAACTGAGGGAATCCGATTTGGAATCCCGGATTGGGTTGGGTGTTGAAATGACGGATCTAAAAAAACCCTACTCTAAAGGGTCAAAACGCACAACCCGGAGGTCCTAAATCCCAAATAGGATCTGATCGGCATACCGTTTGCTCCGACACAACCGGATGGGTTAAATTGACGTGTGCGAACTGACGGAATCCGATTTGAATTCTCGGATTGGGTTGGGCGTTGAAATGATGGATCTAAAAAAAACCCGTCTAAAGGGTCAAAACACACAACCCGGTGGTCCAAAATCCCAAATAGGGTTCTGCTCGTCATGCCGTTTGCTCCGACACGACCGGGTCGGTGAAATTGACATGTGCGAACTGACGGAATCCGATTTGGATTCCCAGATTGGGTTGGGCCTTGAAATGACGGATCAAAAAAAAACCCTAGTCTAAAGAGTCAAAACACACAACCCGGGGGTCCAAAATCCCAAATAGAGATCTGTTCGCCATACCGTTCACTCCGACACGACCGGTGGGTTAAATTGACGTGTGTGAACTGACGGAATCTGATTTGGATTCCAAGATTGGTGTGGGCGTTGAAATGACGGATCTAAAAAACCCGAGTCTTAGGGGTCAAAACACACAACTAGGGGGTCTAAAATCACAAATAGAGATCTGATCGGCATGCCGTTTGCTTCGACACAACCGGCTGGGTTAAATTGACGTGTGCGAACTGACGGAATCCGATATGGATTCTCGGATTGGGTTGGGCGTTGAAATGACGGATCTAAAAATAACCCGTCTAAAGGGTCAAAACACACAACCCGGCAGTCCAAAATCCCAAATAGGGATCTGATCGGCATGCCATTTGCTCCGACACGACCGGGTCGGTGAAATTGACATGTGCGAACTGACGGAATCCGATTTGGATTCCCGGATTGGGTTAGGCGTTGAAATGACGGATCTAAAAAGACCCTAGTCTAAAAGGTAAAAACACACAACCCGGGGGTCCAAAATCCAAATAGGGATCTGATCGGCGTGTCCTTCGCTCCGATACAACCGGGTGGGTTAAATTGACGTATGCGAACTGACGGAATCCGATTTGGATTCCCGAATTAGGTCGGCCGTTGAAATGACGGATCTAAAAAAACACGAGTCTAAGCGGTCAAAACACACAACCAGGGGGTCCAAAATCCCAAATAGAGATCTGATCGGCATGCCGTTTACTCCGACACGACCGGGTGGGTTAAATTGACGTGTCCGAACTGACGGAATCCGATTTGGATTCCCGGATTGGGTTGGGAGTTGAAATGACGGATCTAAAAAAACCCTAGTCTAAAAGGTAAACACACACAACCCGGGGGTCCAAAATCTTAAATAGGGATCTGATCAGCGTGCCGTTTGCTCCGACATAACCGGGTGGGTTAAATTGACGTGTGCGAACTGACGGAATCCGATTTGGATTCCCGAATTGGGTTGGGCGTTGAAATGACAGATCTAAAAAAACCCGAGTCTTAGGTGTCAAAACACACAACAGGGGGTCCAAAATCACAAATAGGGATCTGATCGGCATGCCGTTTGCTCCGACACGACCGGGTGGGTTAAATTGACGTGTGCGAACTGACGGAATCCGATTTGGATTCCCGGATTGGGTTGGGCGTTGAAATGACGGATATAAAAATAACCCGTCTAAAGGGTCAAAACACACAACCCGACGGTCCAAAATCCCAAATAGGGATCTGATCGGCATGCCATTTGCTCCGACACGACCGGGTCGGTGAAATTTACATGTGAGAATTGACGGAATCCGATTTGGATTCCCGGATTGGGTTGGGCGTTGAAATGACGGATCTAAAAAAAACCCTAGTCTAAGGGGTCAAAACACACAACCCGAGAGTCCAAAATCCCAAATAGGGATCTGATCGGCATGATGTTTGCTCCGACATGACCGGGTGGGTTAAATTGACGTGCGTAAATTGACGGAAACCTATTTGGATTCCCATGTTGGGTTGGGCGTTGAAATGACGCATCTAAAAAACCCTAGTCTAAAGGGTCAAAACACACAACCAGGGGGTCCAAAATCTCAAATAGGGATCTGAACGGCGGCCGTTCGCTCCGACACAACTGGGTGGGGTAGATTGACATGTGCGAACTGAAGGAATCCGATTTGGATTCCCGGATTGGGTGGGCGTTGAAATGACGGATCTAAAAAAAACCCGTCTAAAGGGTCAAAACACACAACCCGGGGGTCCAAAATCCCAAATAGGGATCTGATAGGCATGCCGTTTTCTCTGACACGACCTGGTGGGGGAAATTGACATGTGCGAACTGACGGAATCCGATTTGGATTCCTAGATTGGTTGGGCGTTGAAATGACGGATCTACAAAAACCTAAGTCTAAAGGGTCAAAACACACAACCGGGACTCCAAAATCCCAAATAGGGATCTGATCGGCGTGCTGTTCACTCTCACACAACCGAGTGGGTCAAATTGACGTGTGCGAACTGACGGAATCCGATTGGATTCCGGATTGTGGTGGACGTTGAAATGACGGATCTAAAAAAACCCTAGTCCAAAGGGTCAAAACACACAACCCGGTGGTCCAAAATCCCAAATAGGGATCTGATCGGCATGACGTTTGCTCCGACATGACCGGATGAGTCAAATTGACGTTTGCGAACTGACAAAATCGATTTGGATTCCCGGATTGGGTTGGGCGTTGAAATGTCGGATCTAAAAAAAACCCTAGTCTAAAGGGTCAAAAACACAACCAGGGGGTCCAAAATGCCAAATAGGGGTCTGATAGGCGTGCCGTTCGCTCCGACACAACCGGGTGGGTTAAATTGACGTGTGCGAACTAACGGAATCCGATTTGGATTCCCGAATTGGGTTGGGTGTTGAAATGATGGATCTCAAAAAACCCTAGTCTAAGGGGGGTCAAAAACACACACAAGGGGGTCCAAAAGCCTAAATAGAGATCTGATCGGCGTTGCGTTCACTCCGACATGACTGGGTGGGTTAAATTGACGTGTGCGAACTGACGGAATTCGATTTGGATTCCCGGATTGGGTTGGGCGTTGAAATGACGGATCTAAAAAAAACCCATCTAAAGGGTCAAAACACACAACCGGGGGTCCAAAATCCCAAATAGGGATCTGATCGTCATGCCGTTTGCTCCGACACGACCGGGTCGGTGAAATTGACATGTGCGAACTGACGGAATCCGATTTGGATTCCCGATTAGGTTGGGCGTTGAAATGACCGTTCTAAAAAAAAATCTGAGTCTAAAGGGTCAAAACACACAACCGGGGCTACAAAATCCCAATAGGGATCGGATCGGCGTGCCGTTCACTCTCACACAACCGGGTGTGTCAAATTGACGTGCGCGAACTGACAGAATCCGATTGGATTCCCGGATGGGGTGGGCGTTGAAATGACGGATCTAAAAAAAACCCTAGTCTAAAGGGTCAAAACACACAACCCGGGAATCCAAAATCCCAAATAGAGATCTGATCGCCGTGCCGTTCACTCCGACACGACCGGGTGGGTTAAATTGATGTGTGTGAACTGACGGAATCTGATTTGGATTCCCAGATTGGGTTCGGCGTTGAATGAAGGATCTAAAAAAAACCCGAGTCTAAGGGGTCAAAACACACAACTAGGGGGTCCAAAATCCCTAATAGAGATCTGATCGGCATGCCGTTTGCTTTGTCACGACCGGGTGGGTTAAATTGACGTGTGCGAACTGACGGAATCTGATTTGGATTCACAGATTGGGTTGGGCATTGAAATGATGGATCTAAAAATTACCGTCTAAAGGGTCAAAAACACAAACCGGCGGTCCAAAATCCCAAATAGGGATCTGATCGGCATGCCATTTGCTACGACACGACCGGGTCGATGAAATTGACATGTGCGAACTGACGGAATCCGATTTGGATTCCCGGATTGGGTTGGGCGTTGAAATGATGGATCTAAAAAAAACCCTAGTCTAAAAGGTAAAAACACAAATCCGGGGGTCCAAAATCCCAAATAGGGATCTGATCGGCGTGCCGTTCGCTCCGACACAACGGGTGGGTTAAATTGACGTATGCGAACTGACGGAATCCGATTTGGATTCCCGATTGGGTTGGCCGTTGAAATGACGGATCTAAAAAAACACGAGTCTAAGGGGTCAAAACACACACAGGGGGTCCAAACCCAATAGAGAGATGATCGGCATGCCGTTTACTCCGACACGACGGGTGGGTTAAATTGACGTGTGCGAACTGACGGATCGATTGGTTTGATTCCCGATTGGGTTGGGCGTTGAAATGACGGATCTTAAAAAAAACCCAGTCTAAAAGGTAAACACACACAACCCGGGGGTCCAAAATCCCAAATAGGGATCTGATCAGCGTGCCGTTTGCTCTGACATAACCGGGTGGGTTAAATTGACGGGTGCGAACTAACGGAATCCGATTTGGATTCCCGAATTGGGTTGGGCGTTGAAATGACGGATCTAAAAAAAACCTGAGTCTTAGGGGTCAAAACACACAACTAGGGGGTCCAAAATCACAAAAAGGGATCTGATCGGCATGCCGTTTGCTCCGACACGACCGGGTGGGTTAATTGACGTGTGCGAACTGACTGAATCCGATTTGAATCCCGGATTGGGTTGGGCGTTGAAATGACGGATCTAAAAATAACCCTAGTCTATAAGGTAAAAACACACAACCCGGGGGTCCAAAATCCAAATAGGGATCTGATCGGCATGCCCTTTGTTCCAAACGGACCGGGTCGGTGAAATTGACATATGCGAACTGGCGGAATCCAATTGGATTCCCGGATTGGGCTGGGCGTTGAAAGATAGATCAAAAAAATTGAGTCTAAAGGGTCAAAAACACAACCGGGGCTCCAAAATCCCAAATAAGGATTGATCGGCGTGCCGTTCACTCTCACACAACCGGGTGGGTGAAATTACGTGCGCGAATTGACGGAATCCGATTGGATTCCCAGATTGGGTTGGGCGTTGAAATGACGGATCTAAAAAAAACCCTAGTCTAAGGGGTCAAAACACACAACCCGGGAGTCCAAAATCCCAAATAGGGATCTGATCGGCATGCTGTTTGCTCCGACATGGACCGGGTGGGTTAAATTGACGTGCGTAAATTGACGGAAACCTTTTTGGATTCCCAGATTGGGTGGGCGTTGAAATGACGCATCTAAAAAAACCCTAGTCTAAAGGGTCAAAACACACAACCAGGGGGTCCAAAATCTCAAATAGGGATCTGAACGGCGTGCCGTTCGCTCCGACACAACTGGGTGGGGTAGATTGACATGTGCGAACTGAAGGAACCGATTTGGATTCCCGGATTGGGTTGGGCGTTGAAATGACAGATCTAAAAAAAACCTGTCTAAAGGGTCAAAACACACAACTCGGGGGTCCAAAATCCCAAATAGGGATCTGATCGGCATGCCGTTTTCTCTGACACGACCTGTGGGGGAAATTGACATGTGCGAACTGACGAATCCGATTTGGATTCCTGGATTGGGTTGGGCGTTGAAATGACGGATCTAAAAAAACATAAGTCTAAAGGGTCATAACACACAACCGGGACTCCAAAATCCCAAATAGGGATCTGAACGGCGTGCTGTTCACTCTCACACAACCGGGTGGGTCAAATTGACGTGTGCGAACTGACGGAATCTGATTTGGATTCTCGGATTGTGTTGGACGTTGAAATGACGGATCTAAAAAAAACCCTAGTCTAAAGTGTCAAAACACACAACCCGGGGGTCCAAAATCCCAAATAGGGATCTGATAGGCATGCCGTTTGCTCCGACATGACCGGATGGGTCAAATTGACGTTTGCGAACTGACAAAATCCGATTTGGATTCCCGGATTGGGTTGGCGTTGAAATGTCGGATCTAAAAAAAACACTAGTCTAAAGGGTCAAAACACCAACCAGGGGGTCCAAAATGCCAAATAGGGATCTGATCGGCATGCCGTTCGCTCCGACACAACCGGGTGGGTTAATTGACGTGTGCGAACTAACAGAATCCGATTTGGATTCCCGAATTGGGTTGGGTGTTGAAATGATGGATCTAAAAAAATCCTAGTCTAAGGGGTCAAAACACACAACCAGGGGGTCCAAAAGCCTAAATAGAGATCTGATCGGCGTTGCGTTCACTCCGACATGACTGGGTGGGTTAAATTGACGTGTGCGAACTGACGGAATCCGATTTGGATTCCCGGATTGGGTTGGGCGTTGAAATGACGGATCTAAAAAAAACCCATCTAAAGGGTCAAAACACACAACCCGGGGGTCCAAAATCCCAAATAGGGATCTGATCGTCATGCCGTTTGCTCCGACACGACCGGGTCGGTGAAATTGACATGTTCGAACTGACGGAATCCGATTTGGATTCCCCGATTAGGTTGGGCGTTGAAATGACCGATCTAAAAAAATCTGAGTCTAAAGGGTCAAAACACACAACCGGGGCTCCGAAATCCCAAATAGGGATCTGATCGGCGTGCCGTTCACTCTCACACAACCGGGTGTGTCAAATTGACGTACGCGAACTGACGAATCCGATTTGGATTCCCGGATTGGGTTGGGCGTTGAAATGACGATCTAAAAAAAACCCTAGTCTAAAGGGTCAAAACACACAACCCGGGGGTCCAAAATCCCAAATAGGGATCTGATCGTCATGCCGTTTGCTCCGACACGACGGGTCGGTGAAATTGACATGTTCGAACTGACGGAATCCGATTGGATTCCCGGATTGGGTGGGCGTTGAAATGACCGATCTAAAAAAATCTGAGTCTAAAGGGTCAAAACACACAACCGGGGGTCCAAAATCCAAATAGGGATCTGATCGGCGTGCCGTTCACTCTCACACAACGGGTGTGTCAAATTGACGTACGCGAACTGACGGAATCGATTTGGATTCCCGGATTGGGTTGGGCGTTGAAATGACGGATCTAAAAAAAACCCTAGTCTAAAGGGTCAAAACACTCAACCGGGAGTCCAAAATCCAAATAGAGATCTGATCGCATGCCGTTCACTCCGACACGACCGGGTGGGTTAAATTGATGTGTGTGAACTGACGGAATGTGATTTGGATTCCCAGATTGGGTTCGGCGTTGAAATGACGGATCTAAAAAACCCGAGTCTAAGGGGTCTAAACACACAACTAGGGGGTCCAAAATCCCTAATAGAGATCTGATCGGCATGCCGTTTGCTTTGTCACGACCGGGTGGGTTAATTGACGTGTGCGAACTAACAGAATCCGATTTGGATTCCCGAATTGGGTTGGGTGTTGAAATGATGGATCTAAAAAAATCCTAGTCTAAGGGGTCAAAACACACAACCAGGGGGTCCAAAAGCCTAAATAGAGATCTGATCGGCGTTGCGTTCACTCCGACATGACTGGGTGGGTTAAATTGACGTGTGCGAACTGACGGAATCCGATTTGGATTCCCGGATTGGGTTGGGCGTTGAAATGACGGATCTAAAAAAAACCCATCTAAAGGGTCAAAACACACAACCGGGGGTCCAAAATCCCAAATAGGTCTGATCGTCATGCCGTTTGCTCCGACACGACCGGTCGGTGAAATTGACATGTTCGAACTGACGGAATCCGATTTGGATTCCCCGATTAGGTTGGGCGTTGAAATGACCGATCTAAAAAAATCTGAGTCTAAAGGGTCAAAACACACAACCGGGGCTCCGAAATCCCAAATAGGGATCTGATCGGCGTGCCGTTCACTCTCACACAACCGGGTGTGTCAATTGACGTACGCGAACTGACGGAATCCGATTTGGATTCCCGGATTGGGTTGGGCGTTGAAATGACGGATCTAAAAAAAAACCTAGTCTAAAGGGTCAAAACACTCAACCCGGGAGTCCAAAATCCCAAATAGAGATCTGATCGCCATGCCGTTCACTCCGACACGACCGGGTGGGTTAAATTGATGTGTGTGAACTGACGGAATGTGATTTGGATTCCCAGATTGGGTTCGGCGTTGAAATGACGGATCTAAAAAACCCGAGTCTAAGGGGTCTAAACACACACTAGGGGGTCCAAAATCCCTAATAGAGATCTGATCGGCATGCCGTTTGCTTTGTCACGACCGGGTGGGTTAAATTGACGTGTGCGAACTGACGGAATCTGATTTGGATTCACAGATTGGGTTGGCATTGTAATGATGGATCTAAAAATTACCCGTCTAAAGGGTCAAAACACACAACCCGGCGGTCCAAAATCCCAAATAGGGATCTGATCGGCATGCCATTCGCTCCGACATGACCGGGTCGATGAAATTGACATGTGCGAACTGACGGAATCTGATTTGGATTCCCGGATTGGGTTGGGCGTTGAAATGATGGATCAAAAAAAAGCCCTAGTCTAAAAGGTAAAAACACACAATCCGGGGGTCCAAAATCTCAAATAGGGATCTGATCGGCGTGCCGTTCACTCCGACACAACCGGGTGGGTTAAATTGACGTATGCGAACTGACGGAATCCGATTTGGATTCCCGGATTGGGTTGGGCGTTGAAATGACGGATCTAAAAAAAACCCATCTAAAGGGTCAAAACACACAACCCGGGGGTCCAAAATCCCAAATAGGGATCTGATCGTCATGCCGTTTGCTCCGACACGACCGGGTCGGTGAATTGACATGTGCGAACTGACGGAATCTGATTTGGATTCCCGGATTGGGTTGGGCGTTGAAATGATGGATCAAAAAAAAGCCCTAGTCTAAAAGGTAAAAACACACAATCCGGGGGTCCAAAATCTCAAATAGGGATCTGATCGGCGTGCCGTTCACTCCGACACAACCGGGTGGGTTAAATTGACGTATGCGAACTGACGGAATCCGATTTGGATTCCCGGATTGGGTTGGGCGTTGAAATGACGGATCTAAAAAAAACCCATCTAAAGGGTCAAAACACACAACCCGGGGGTCCAAAATCCCAAATAGGGATCTGATCGTCATGCCGTTTGCTCCGACACGACCGGGTCGGTGAATTGACATGTGCGAACTGACGGAATCTGATTTGGATTCCCGGATTGGGTTGGGCGTTGAAATGATGGATCAAAAAAAAGCCCTAGTCTAAAAGGTAAAAACACACAATCCGGGGGTCCAAAATCTCAAATAGGGATCTGATCGGCGTGCCGTTCACTCCGACACAACCGGGTGGGTTAAATTGACGTATGCGAACTGACGGAATCCGATTTGGATTCCCGGATTGGGTTGGGCGTTGAAATGACGGATCTAAAAAAAACCCATCTAAAGGGTCAAAACACACAACCCGGGGGTCCAAAATCCCAAATAGGGATCTGATCGTCATGCCGTTTGCTCCGACACGACCGGGTCGGTGAAATTGACATGTGCGAACTGACGGAATCCGATTTGGATTCCCCGATTAGGTTGGGCGTTGAAATGACCGATCTAAAAAAATCTAGTCTAAAGGGTCAAAACACACAACCGGGGCTCCAAAATCCCAAATAGGGATCTGATCGACGTGCCGTTCACTCTCACACAACCGGGTGTGTCAAATTGACGTATGCGAACTGACGGAATCCGATTTGGATTCCCGGATTGGGTTGGGCGTTGAAATGACGGATCTAAAAAAAATCCTAGTCTAAAGGGTCAAAACACACAACCCGGGAGTCCAAAATCCCAAATAGAGATCTGATCGCCGTGCCGTTCACTCCGACACGACCGGGTGGGTTAAATTGATGTGTGTGAACTGACGGAATGTGATTTGGATTCCCAGATTGGGTTCGGCGTTGAAATGACGGATCTAAAAAAACCCGAGTCTAAGGGGTCTAAACACACAACTAGGGGGTCCAAAATCCCTAATAGAGATCTGATCGGCATGCCGTTTGCTTTGTCACGACCGGGTGGGTTAAATGACGTGTGCGAACTGACGGAATCTGATTTGGATTCACAGATTGGTTGGGCATTGTAATGATGGATCTAAAAATTACCCGTCTAAAGGTCAAAACACACAACCCGGCTGTCCAAAATCCCAAATAGGGATCTGATCGGCATGCCATTCGCTCCGACACGACCGGGTCGATGAAATTGACATGTGCGAACTGACGGAATCCGATTTGGATTCCGGATTGGGTTGGGCGTTGAAATGATGGATCTAAAAAAAGCCCTAGTCTAAAAGGTAAAAACACACAATCCGGGGGTCCAAAATCTCAAATAGGGATCTGATCGGCGTGCCGTTCGCTCCGACACAACCGGGTGGGTTAAATTGACGTATGCGAACTGACGGAATCCGATTTGGATTCCCGGATTGGGTTGGGCGTTGAAATGACGGATCTAAAAAAAACCCATCTAAAGGGTCAAAACACACAACCGGGGGTCCAAAATCCCAAATAGGGATCTGATCGTCATGCCGTTTGCTCCGACACGACCGGGTCGGTGAAATTGACATGTGCGAACTGACGGAATCCGATTTGGATTCCCCGATTAGGTTAGGCGTTGAAATGACCGATCTAAAAAAAATTGAGTCTAAAGGGTCAAAACACACAACCGGGGCTCCAAAATCCCAAATAGGGATCTGATCGACGTGCCGTTCACTCTCACACAACGGGGTGTGTCAAATTGACGTACGCGAACTGACGGAATCCGATTTGGATTCCCGGATTGGGTTGGGCGTTGAAATGACGGATCTAAAAAAAATCCTAGTCTAAAGGGTCAAAACACACAACCCGGGAGTCCAAAATCCCAAATAGAGATCTGATCGCCGTGCCGTTCACTCCGACACGACGGGTGGGTTAAATTGATGTGTGTGAACTGACGGAATGTGATTTGGATCCCAGATTGGTTCGGCGTTGAAATGACGGATCTAAAAAAACCCGAGTCTAAGGGGTCAAAACACATAACTAGGGGGTCCAAAATCCCTAATAGAGATCTGATCGGCATGCCGTTTGCTTTGTCACGACCGGGTGGGTTAAATTGACGTGTGTGAACTGACGGAATCTGATTTGGATTCACAGATTGGGTGGGCATTGAATGATGGATCTAAAAATTACCCGTCTAAAGGGTCAAAACACACAACCCGGCGGTCCAAAATGCTAAATAGGGATCTGATCGGCATGCCATTCGCTCCGTCACGACCGGGTCGATGAAATTGACATGTGCGAACTGACGGAATCCGATTTGGATTCCCGGATTGGGTTGGGCGTTGAAATGATGGATCTAAAAAAAACCCTAGTCTAAAAGTAAAAACACACAATCTGGGGGTCCAAAATCCCAAATAGGGATCTGATCGGCGTGCCGTTCGCTCCGACAGAACCGGGTGGGTTAAATTGACGTATGCGAACTGACGGAATCCGATTTGGATTCCCAATGGGTTGGCCGTTGAAAATGACGGATCTAAAAAAACACGAGTCTAAGGGGTCAAAACACACACAGGGGGTCCAAAATCCCAAATAGAGATCTGATCGGCATGCCGTTTACTCCGACACGACCGGGTGGGTTAAATTGACGTGTCCGAACTGACGGAATCCGATTTGGATTCCCGGATTGGGTTGGGCATTGAAATGACGGATCTAAAAAAAACCCTAGTCTAAAGGGTCAAAACACACAACCCGGGGGTCCAAAATCCCAATAGGGATCTGATCAGCGTGCCGTTTGCTCCGACATAACCGGGTGGGTTAAATTGACGTGTGCGAACTGACGGAATCCGATTTGGATTCCGAATTGGGTTGGGCGTTGAAGTGATGATCTAAAAAAACCCGAGTCTGAGGGGTCAAAACACACAACTAGGGGGTCCAAAATCCCAATAGGGATCTGATCGGCATGCCGTTTGCTCCGACACGACCGGGTGGGTTAAATTGACGTATGCGAACTGACTGAATCTGATTTGGATTCCCGGATTGGGTTGGGCGTTGAAATGACGGATCTAAAAATAACTCGTCTAAAGGGTCAAAACACACAACCCGACGGTCCAAAATCCCAAATAGGGATCTGATCGGCATGCCATTTGCTCCGACACGACCGGGTCGGTGAAATTGACATGTGCGAACTGACGGAATCCGATTTGGATTCCCGGATTGGGTTGGGCGTTGAAATGACGGATCTAAAAAAAACTTTAGTCTAAAAGGTAAAAACACACAACCCGGGGGTCCAAAATCCCAAATAGGGATCTGATTGGCATGCCCTTTGCTCCAACACGACCGGGTCGGTGAAATTGACATGTGCGAACTGGCGGAATCCAATTTGGATTCCCGGATTGGGCTGGGCGTTGAAATGACAGATCTAAAAAAATTTGAGTCTAAAGGGTCAAAACACACAACCGGGGCTCCAAAATCCCAAATAAGGATCTGATCGGCGTGCCGTTCACTCTCACACAACCGGGTGGGTGAAATTTACGTGCGCGAACTGACGGAATCCGATTTGGATTCCCAGATTGGGTTGGGCGTTGAAATGACGGATCTAAAAAAAACCCTAGTCTAAGGGGTCAAAACACACAACCCGGGAGTCCAAAATCCCAAATAGGGATCTGATCGGCATGCTGTTTGCTCCGACATGACCGGGTGGGTTAAATTGACGTGCGTAAATTGACGAAAACCTTTTTGGATTCCCAGATTGGGTTGGGCGTTGAAATGACGCATCTAAAAAAACCCTAGTCTAAAGGGTCAAAACACACAATCAGGGGGTCCAAAATCTCAAATAGGGATCTGAACGGCGTGCCGTTCGCTCCGACACAACTGGGTGGGGTAGATTGACATATGCGAACTGAAGGAACCCGATTTGGATTCCCGGATTGGGTTGGGCGTTGAAATGACGGATCTAAAAAAAACCCGTCTAAAGGGTCAAAACACCCAACCCGGGGGTCCAAAATCCCAAATAGGGATCTGATCGGCATGCCGTTTTCTCTGACACGACCTGGTGGGGGCAATTGACATGTGCGAACTGACGGAATCCGATTTGGATTCCTGGATTGGGTTGGGCGTTGAAATGACGGATCTAAAAAAACCTAAGTCTAAAGGGTCATAACACACAACCGGGACTCCAAAATCCCAAATAGGGATCTGAAAGGCGTGCTGTTCACTCTCACACAACCGGGTGGGTCAAATTGACGTGTGCGAACTGACGGAATCCGATTTGGATTCCCGGATTGTGTTGGACGTTGAAATGATGGATCTAAAAAAAACCCTAGTCTAAAGGGTCAAAACACACAACCCGGGGGTCCAAAATCCCAAATAGGGATCTGATCGGCAAGCCGTTTGCTCCGACATGACCGGATGGGTCAAATTGACGTTTGCGAACTGACAAAATCCGATTTGGATTCCCGGATTGGGTTGGGCGTTGAAATGTCGGATCTAAAAAAAACCCTAGTCTAAAGTGTCAAAACATACAACCAGGGGGTCCAAAATGCCAAATAGGGATCTGATCGGCATGTCGTTCGCTCCGACACACCGGGTGGGTTAAATTGACGTGTGCGAACTAACAGAATCCGATTTGGATTCCCGAATTGGGTTGGTGTTGAAATGATGGATCTAAAAAAACCTAGTCTAAGGGGTCAAAACACACAACCAGGGGGTCCAAAAGCCTAAATAGAGATCTGATCGGCGTTGCGTTCACTCCGACATGACTGGGTGGTTAAATTGACGTGTGCGAACTGGCGGAATCCGATTTGGATTCCCGGATTGGGTTGGGCGTTGAAATGACGGATCTAAAAAAAACCCATCTAAAGGGTCAAAACACACAACCCGGGGGTCCAAAATCCCAAATAGGGATCTGATCGTCATGCCGTTTGCTCCGACACGACCGGTCGGTGAAATTGACATGTGCGAACTGACGGAATCCGATTTGGATTCCCCGATTAGGTTGGGCGTTGAAATGACCGATCTAAAAAAATCTGAGTCTAAAGGGTCAAAACACACAACCGGGGCTCCAAAATCCCAAATAGGGATCTGATCGGCGTGCCGTTCACTCTCACACAACCGGGTGTGTCAAATTGACGTGCGCGAACTGACGGAATCCGATTTGGATTCCCGGATTGGGTTGGGCGTTGAAATGACGGATCTAAAAAAAACCCTAGTCTAAAGGGTCAAAACACACAACCCGGGAGTCCAAAATCCCAAATAGAGATCTGATCGCCGTGCCGTTCACTCCGACACAACCGGGTGGGTTAAATTGATGTGTGTGAACTGACGGAATCTGATTTGGATTCCCAGATTGGGTTCGGCGTTGAAATGACGGATCTAAAAAAACCCGAGTCTAAGGGGTCAAAACACACAACTAGGGGGTCCAAAATCCCTAATAGAGATCTGATCGGCATGCCGTTTGCTTTGTCACGACCGGGTGGGTTAAATTGACGTGTGCGAACTGACGGAATCTAATTTGGATTCACAGATTGGGTTGGGCATTGAAATGATGGATCTAAAAATTACCCGTCTAAAGGGTCAAAACACACAACCCGGCGGTCCAAAATCCCAATAGGGATCTGATCGGCATGCCATTCGCTCCGACACGACCGGGTCGATGAAATTGACATGTGCGAACTGACGGAATCCGATTTGGATTCCCGGATTGGGTTGGGCGTTGAAATGATGGAATTAAAAAAAACCCTAGTCTAAAAGGTAAAAACACACAATCCGGGGGTCCAAAATCCCAAATAGGGATCTGATCGGCGTGCCGTTCGCTCCGACACAACTGGGTGGGTTAATTGACGTATGCGAACTGACGGAATCCGATTTGGATTCCCGAATTGGGTTGGCCGTTGAAATGACGGATCTAAAAAAACATGAGTCTAAGGGGTCAAAACACACACAGGGGGTCCAAAATCCCAAATAGAGATCTGATCGGCATGCCGTTTGCTCCAACACGACCGGGTGGGTTAAATTGACGTGTGCGAACTGACGGAATCCGATTTGGATTCCCAGATTGGGTTGGGCGTTGAAATGACGGATTTAAAAAAAACCCATCTAAATGGTCAAAACACACAACCCGGAGGTCCGAAATCCCAAATAGGGATCTGATCGGCATGTCGTTTGCTTCGACACGACCGGGTGGGTTAAATTGACGTGTGCGAATTGACGGAATCCGATTTGGATTCCTGGATTGGGTTGGGCGTTGAATTGACGGATCTAAAAAAAACTCATCTAAAGGGTCAAAACACACAACCGGGGGTCCAAAATCCCAAATAGGGATTTGATCGGCATGCCGTTTGCTCCAACACGACCGGGTCGGTGAATTGACATGTGCGAACTGACGGAATCCAATTTTGGATTCCCGGATTGGGTTGGGCGTTGAAATGACGGATCTAAAAAAATCTGAGTCTAAAGGGTCAAAACACACAACTGGGGCTCCAAAATCCCAATAGGGATCTGATCGGCGTGCCGTTCACTCTCACACAACCGGTGGGTGAAATTTACGTGCGCGAACTGACGGAATCCGATTTGGATTCCCGGATTGGGTTGGGCGTTGAAATGACGGATCTAAAAAAAACCCTACTCTAAAGGGTCGAAACGCACAACCCGGGGGTCCAAAATCCCAAATAGGGATCTGATCAGCATGCCGTTTGCTCCGACATGACCGGGTGTGTCAAATTGACGTTTGCGAACTGACAAAATCCGATTTGGATTCCCGATTGGGTTGGGCGTTGAAATGACGGATCTAAAAAAAACCCTAGTCTAATGGGTCAAAACACACAACCCGGGAGTCCAAAATCCCAAATAGGGATCTGATCGGCATGCTGTTTGCTCCGACATGACCGGGTGGGTTAAATTGACGTGCGCGAATTGACAGAAACCTATTTGGATTCCCGGATTGGGTTGGGTTGGGCGTTGAAATGACGCATCTAAAAAAACCCGAGTCTAAGGGGTCAAAACACACAACTAGGGGGTCCAAAATCCCTAATAGAGATCTGATCGGCATGCCGTTTGCTTTGTCACGACCGGGTGGGTTAAATTGACGTGTGCGAACTGACGGAATCTAATTTGGATTCACAGATTGGGTTGGGCATTGAAATGATGGATCTAAAAATTACCCGTCTAAAGGGTCAAAACACACAACCCGGCGGTCCAAAATCCCAAATAGGGATCTGATCGGCATGCCATTCGCTCCGACACGACCGGGTCGATGAAATTGACATGTGCGAACTGACGGAATCCGATTTGGATTCCCGGATTGGGTTGGGCGTTGAAATGATGGAATTAAAAAAAACCCTAGTCTAAAAGGTAAAAACACACAATCCGGGGGTCCAAAATCCCAAATAGGGATCTGATCGCGTGCCGTTCGCTCCGACACAACTGGGTGGTTAAATTGACGTATGCGAACTGACGGAATCCGATTTGGATTCCCGAATTGGGTTGGCCGTTGAAATGACGGATCTAAAAAAACATGAGTCTAAGGGGTCAAAACACACACAGGGGGTCCAAAATCCCAAATAGAGATCTGATCGGCATGCCGTTTGCTCCAACACGACCGGTGGGTTAAATTGACGTGTGCGAACTGACGGAATCCGATTTGGATTCCCAGATTGGGTTGGGCGTTGAAATGACGGATTTAAAAAAAACCCATCTAAATGGTCAAAACACACAACCCGGAGGTCCGAAATCCCAATAGGGATCTGATCGGCATGTCGTTTGCTTCGACACGACCGGGTGGGTTAAATTGACGTGTGCGAATTGACGGAATCCGATTTGGATTCCTGGATTGGGTTGGGCGTTGAATTGACGGATCTAAAAAAAACTCATCTAAAGGGTCAAAACACACAACCGGGGGTCCAAAATCCCAAATAGGGATTTGATCGGCATGCCGTTTGCTCCAACACGACCGGGTCGGTGAAATTGACATGTGCGAACTGACGGAATCCAATTTTGGATTCCCGGATTGGGTTGGCGTTGAAATGACGGATCTAAAAAAATCTGAGTCTAAAGGGTCAAAACACACAACTGGGGCTCCAAAATCCCAAATAGGGATCTGATCGGCGTGCCGTTCACTCTCACACAACCGGGTGGGTGAAATTTACGTGCGCGAACTGACGGAATCCGATTTGGATTCCCGGATTGGGTGGGCGTTGAAATGACGGATCTAAAAAAAACCCTACTCTAAAGGGTCGAAACGCACAACCCGGGGGTCCAAAATCCCAAATAGGGATCTGATCAGCATGCCGTTTGCTCCGACATGACCGGGTGTGTCAAATTGACGTTTGCGAACTGACAAAATCCGATTTGGATTCCCGATTGGGTTGGGCGTTGAAATGACGGATCTAAAAAAAACCCTAGTCTAATGGGTCAAAACACAACCCGGGAGTCCAAAATCCCAAATAGGGATCTGATCGGCATGTCGTTTGCTTCGACACGACCGGGTGGTTAAATTGACGTGCGCGAATTGACAGAAACCTATTTGGATTCCCGGATTGGGTTGGGCGTTGAAATGACGCATCTAAAAAAACCCGTCTAAAGGGTCAAAACACACAACCAGGGGGTCCAAAATCCCAAATAGGGATTTGATCGGCGTGCCGTTCACTCCGACACAACCGGGAGGGGTAAATTGACGTGTGCGAACTGACGGAATCCGATTTGGATTCCCGGATTGGTTGGGCGTTGAAATGACGGATCTAAAAAATACCCGTCTAAAGGGTCAAAACACACAACCCGGGGGTCCAAAATCCCAAATAGGGATCTGATCGACATGCCGTTTGCTCCGACATGACCGGGTGGGTCAAATTGACGTTTGCGAACTGACAAAATCCGATTTGGGGAAAAGCTTCAAGCTAGGATTCCTGATGGGGAAAAGGGAAGGAACGACACGCCACCTCCTATGGCTATGCATGGACGTCAAGCCATGCAGAACCATGCAGAGACGTCAGGTATGTCTATGGTTACTAAGATGGATAAGCTTCAAGCTAGGATCCGCTCCCTCTCCCAGATTTAATTATGAAGATTATGTCGTGGAATGTTCGAGGCCTTAATAAAACTTCGAATAGAATGAGTGTTCAAAAGTCAATCTCGAACTCTCAAGCAGATATTTTGGTGCTACTTGAAACTAAAGTTAAGATGGATAGAATGATAAGTAGAAGACTTTATGTTGCCTCTCATTTGAATATCATGCATAACTACAATGCTCATCCTGGCGGACGTATCTGGGTGCTCTGGAATGAAGCCACTATTCACATGCATGTGTTAAGGATACTTCTCAGCTTATTCATCTGGACTGCACTGACATTTCTTCTGGGAAATTATTCCACTTGACTGCTGTTTACGGTTCAAATTTCGCTCTTGAAAGGCAGCTTCTTTGGAAGGATATTTTAGGCCTCTCCACTACCATTACTATGCCGTGGCTTATTGCAGGAGATTACAATTGTGTTCGGTATCCTGAGGAAAAAGTTGGAGGGCGTGGCTTGACTTCTTCCATCCTTCGTGACTTTAATAATTGCATTCATCTCTCATCTTTGCTGGATCTGAAGAGTGTTGGGAATACTTTTTCGTGGTGCAACAAATCTGTGGGGACGAAGAGAATTGCATGCAGACTGGATCGTGCTCTAATTAATCAAAGCTGGCTGGACTCTTTTCCAGATAGTTATGTCCATTATGGTGATAAGCTTCACTCCGACCATGCTCATCTTACAATTTTTACTGAAGAAACCGTTGCAGGGGGGCCTAAGCCATTTAAGTTCTTCAATATGTGGGTGCAACATGAAACGTTCCTTCCTACTGTTCATAAGGCTTGGCAAATTCAAATTCATGGAACACCTCTTTACGTTCTCTGTCAGAAGCTCCGAGCTGTCAAGGTGGCTCTGAAGAAATGGAACCGTGATGAGTTTGGTGTCGTTTTTCGCAAGGTGGAACATGCAACCAGAGCATTACATGAAGCTGAGGAGGAATTGCAATTTGACCCTTTGAATAATGATAGTGTTCTCAAAGAAGGAAGGTTCGTGAAGTCTATCTCTCCTCCTTGAGCATGGAGGCCTCCTATGCCAAGCAACGTGCAAAGCAACATTGGCTAACACAGACTGATGATAACACAAAATTTTTCTATGCTAGTATTAAAGGAAGAAGGATGGTCAATACTATCAGAAGAAGTAAGCTTCCTGACGGAAGTATGACTGATGATATGCATAAAATCAAGGATCATGCCCTTGCATTCTACAAAAATCTTTTGAATCAGCAGCAAACATATGATGTCCCTAACTTCCAAGCTACCAGTATTCTTTCTGATGATGACAGGGATAGTATTATAAGAGCGTTCACAGATTCTGAAATTACTGAAGTAGTAATGACTGCTCCGAAGGATAAGAGTCTAGGACCAGATGGCTTCCCTGCTGATTTCTTCCAACATTGCTGGCATATTGTTGGTAAGGATGTCCTTCGTGCTGTCCATTATTTCTTCAATGGAGGTACTTTTTTTTTGGTAAGTAATACCGGAATTTGTATTAAATAGTGCAAATAATGGAATAATTACAATGATCAGTCCATGCTATCACAGGTCGATAGCTACAAGACACAAGGGCACACAAGGCAACCCAAAGCACAAAGAATTCAACTTCTTTGGATATTGAAGTTTCTAAGGATTATGCTGGCTTTGTGATCAGATTTAAGCCCCTGAATGTGGATTTCAGAAATGTTTTGAACATCCGATAATATGGAGAGGAGGACCTGCATGGGGGAGCGATTTTGTGACTGAAAAATCCGCCGGCATCTCTCTTTCCAGATCCACCACAAAGCAACTCTAAAAGTGACAAAAGCCACAGTTCTTCCAGCATCACGGTCCCTGAAGCTTCTCATCAAACTCTCACATTTAGAAAAGATAGTGTCCTTCGGATTGCAATGGATATCCAGTCTGTGCATGAGTTGCTTCCAAATCCAGGAGCTGTAAGAGCATTGGAAGTAAAGATGGTTGATGTGTTCTTCATGCTGAATACATAAAACACAAATGTTGGGGCCTTGCAATCCTCGTCTCTGGAGAGCATCAAAGGTTGGAATCCCATTCATCATAACCTGCCAAGCATGGAGCGACTGCTTTTGGTTTGTAGGTCTCTTCCAGACGATGGAGAACCAAGGAACTTTGGGGCTGATTACTCTCTTCAGATCGTAGATAATCTTGTTGCTGATGTTCCCATTGTTGTTTTTCCACACGATGGAGTCCTCATGATTTGCAGAAATAAGAATGTTAGAGATCCGAGGCCAAAGTTCAAACATCTCAGGGGAAGTTGGATGAGGGAGGCACCATCTTCCGTTCTGAATAAAGGAGCTGACAGTAGCTGTTAGAGGTAACCCAAGCATCATCCTAATGTACTGACCTCCAAGAGAGTGAATGGACTCTCCATCAATCCACGGGTCCTCCATAAGTTGAAAGAGTTCCCATTGCCGATTTTATAGCTAACATGAGGTCTAATCCAGTCCCGAACTTGAAGCATACTCTTTTCAATGGAGGTACTTGGCTGCGATAGGTAAATCACACATTTATCTCCCTTATTCCTAAGAGTGAGAATGCTGACGGCACCGCCTCTCTCTCTAGGAAGTTCTAGAGAGAGAAGCTCTGGGAAGAGGGCGATTCCAGGGGGGATTCTCGGGCTCCTCCACCGCCTTCCCAGCGGTGGGAGGACTCTCCTGGAGGTGAGGCCGGTCCTCTAGGTGTACCTTCTTCTTCCTCCTAAAGAAGGGGTCTCTTGGAGGACAACCACCGGTTGGGACTCCTTCAACCAGGGTCTACTTTTCTTGAGGGTCGTGGTGGTCCTGTTGATGGCGATGGAACAGGTTTCTCATGATAGCAGAGGGTGCTCGATGGAGAAGTCTGCTTCTTCAAGGAGACCTTCAACAAGATCGCGCTCTAGAGTCTCTCAATCTCGGCGTCCTTGGTCTACTCTCTTTGGAGCTCGTGCTGGAGGAGAGGAAGCTCTTGCAGTTAAGGAAGGAGACTTGGAGTATATCGAGCCTATTTCCATCAATGATCAGAAGCTTGCAGTGTTAGAGAGAGAGGACGTTAAGGAACTACAGGAGAAATGGCGGCTGGCCATTATGGGGTACTGCATTGGTATGAAGCCAATTTTCACTGCTCTTCGATCATTCATTGTGAACTTCTGGAAACCAAAAGGTGAGATTGAGTTGTTGATGCGTGAAGGAGGTTTCTTTTTAGTTGTTTTCAATCAAGAAGAAGATTTGCAGAGAGTTCTTGACGGATTCTGGTGTATAAGAGGCCATCCTCTCGTTCTTCGGAGATGGAACCCGGATCTTCAAATGGAAAAGGAGTCGCTCCTATCCATGCCTGTCTGGGTGAGATTCCCTAGCCTTCCTCTCAACTGCAAGAGGATTGAGTAAGTTAGCTAGTCTTCTGGGACGTCCCCTCAACATGGACGTACTGACTGCTTCCCGGAAGAGACTGTTGTTTGCCCGAGTCTGTGTTTTGATGGATGCCGATGCCTCCTTTCCTTCGGAGCTATCAGTGATGGATGTTGATGGCTCTATAGAAGCTATTCCGGTTCACTATGAATGGAAACCAGTTGTTTGTGAGACTTGCAAAACTTTTGGCCATAGCAATGGTGAATGTCGTGCAGCTCCCAGCGATGCTAAGATGTCGAGAGTTTGGAGACCAAAGAAGAAGGATCATGTTCAACCATTAAAGCAGCCATCTGGTAGGGTTTTACTTGAAGAGAATGAGTCCACTCGTGTGAGTGACTCAGATGAGATTCTTGACTCAGTGGTCACGCGGGTTTCACCTTCTCCTATTCGACCAGCTGATGTGGCAATTCTTCCCAAAAATTGTAACAGGTTCGCTGCTTTGGAAGATAACATAGATGTGGATGGTATCCAGACTGCTAGTCTACCTTCCTCTCTAGCTCCTTCTGAGCGCATCATTAGAAGGAAAGACAATGGCAAGGGAGAGGAAGAATATTGTAAACCGGGCATATACAATATTGCAAATTCTAAGAAGGGAAGTGGGGACTATCTGCAACAATCCGCATCTTCCTTACATCCTTTTTCTCAGCGCAACCAAAGTAGGCAAGACAATATTTCGCTTCTTCGTAAGGAGGGAATGACGCATGGCAGTGTTTTAAAAGAAGGAAAAGAGGCCAGCAAGCAAATCCCGTCTACATCCATCGCACATGAGGAAGACGCTCAACTCCTCCACGTTGAAGAGGCCAGCCATGCACACATGCAGGGATTTGGACGTACCTCAATTAATGCTTTGCATGGTGATATGACGAAAGGCAGCATGCAACCTTCTATGAACCGGGAGCAAGGAAAATGGCAGGGACACCATCTGACTTCAGGTAAACCTGTAGACCACACTATGGATAAACTCCAGGCTCGAATTCGATCTCTCTCACAAAGTTAATTATGAAGATAAAATCTTGGAATGTTCGGGGACTTAATAAGCGGGGGAATAGATTGAGTGTTAAGAATTCCATTGCTCAATCTAAAGCAGATATTATTATTCTTCTTGAGACTCATGTATGTGAAGAAAGGATGGATTCTCGTCGGTTGTTCATTGCTCCCCATCTTAACATAGTTCATAATTATTCTGAGCATCATGGAGGCAGAATTTGGGTTCTCTGGAATGGTGATACTGTCCATCTTAACTGTGTCAAAATTACCTCTCAGCTCATTCATATGGATTGTACTGAAGTCTCTTCCGAAAATTTTTTTCACTTAATGAAGGAGGAGGAATCGGCCTGTGGTGTTCTCTCTCTAGTTTTCTAGAGAGAGAAGCTCTGGGATTCACGTGGTCCGCGTGTGTTCGTGCTTCCCCTCTCCCCCCGCCGATCTGGTGGTGGGGGGGGGGGGGGGTGGGGGGAGCACCCTCTCCGTCTGGTTCTTCCTGTTGGTTGACATGGAGGCATGCGAGGGAGGCGTCCTTGGGAGCCATTGTCTTCCTCTTTCTGGAAGAGGCCGGCACCCACCAGTGCCTTGGTGAATACCGCGAGTGACTCTATCCTTGGGAGGGGGTCCTCACAAGGTGTTCCATTGCATTGTCTCCGTAGCA